>LT649890.1:0-11924 GCA_900128395.1 Stramenopiles sp. TOSAG23-2
ATAATTTAATGATTTCTATGAATTTTATAGTTTATTTTAGTCATTTTGGTAAATTAATAATTTATTTAAGTATAAATTTTAATGTATAAATTTGATGCCAGAAATTCTGCTATCCCTAATTTCTGAAAACAAGAAATGTCAAAATTATTTTGCCAATTGATAGGAAAAATGGTATACTAGTGGAGCCTAAGTTTAAAAAGGTATTTTCAATGTTTTTCCTTTGTTTTCATGTAATGAAATGAAAAATCCATCATCATAACAATGAATTGCTAAAATTTAGGTTGAAAATGTTGAAAATGATGAAATTTGATGAAAAATATGCGAAGATCAATGGTATTGTATTGTATTAATAATATAAATACATAATAGCACAATACAGGAGTATAATGATCAGTATATATATTTATTTTTTAATTAATATTTTTTACATTTTTTGTTTTTTGTTACCATGTTTCCCTTCTTCCTCAACAGTATTATGTCCCAAACGTCGTTTATTGTTATTAGTAGTAACGGGCATATCAACATCTTGATTAACTACCAGTGAATGTTCGATGCCATCTAAAAATTCTTTCCAATCTTTATATTCAGGTTCACATGCCATTATCATGTCGTTCTTCATATATTCACGAAGACATACAGTAGCATAACTTGAACTATTCAATTCAAATTCGAGCTTCAATGTATCGTTATCCACAATATTGCATTTAAAATTCCTTGGTCTTGTTAAAAACGATCGATATGCACCTTTCAATCTATACTCTCCTTGACGAAATGCATTATCCCAACTCAAGTCAAATGACAATAATAGATCTGTGACTAATTTACTATATACGTCGTTTTCACGAATGTAACGTTCCGTCAATCTCCCTGGTAATGGTATAACAATATCATATATTGTATACGTCATATTCTCAATAATAGTGTCATAATTATCTTTCGTGATTTCAATATACTTCTTCTCACGAGGATTTGATTCACGATTGTAATTTTTTAATAAATCACCAATCATCAAGAAACGTTTCTTCATGCATGTTCTATCTCGACAACATGTTTGATAAACTTCCCAACGTTTAGATGCCATATGATTCCACAAGAACGATTGAAAAGCATGTGCATACATTAATTGGTTATTATAAGGAATCTCTTTGAAGGATTGCAAATATGCTGCTTTCCCATATCGATTCAAGCCTTTTAGTACATATCGTTCATGATGCAAATGGCGCGGCATTTTATTCAATGCTTCTTTTGCATTCATAGTTTTTTTAAAATAAATTTTTGCTGCTGTTGCAGGATAATTTTCTCCAATACGAGGTTTTAACAAAAGCTCAATAGCTTTTTCCCAATTTCCTTGAAGTATGGCTGCTCCAATAATATATGAACGTGGTGAATCAACATGATAAAATTTACCTAATCGTTGCAATCCAAAGTAATTTATAAAGCCATTATTACAAATACATTTGTTCATCTCATTTAATAAATTAAAATCGATCTGTTGATGTATACCATTATCGCCGGTAATCGTTCCATTTGCATCATTCATGCAATCAACGCCGCCACTGCCGCTATTATTAACGCTACTACTATCTGGACGAATACGCTTATGTACTTGTCGCAAAATGATTTCAAATTTATTACCATATAAATCACCTAAATTTAATGCTTTTAAACTATTTACTTTAAAATAGTTGCCAATTGCTATGCTGCCAACTTTTAAACCGACGCATATTCCATTATGTTGGTATCGACTATTGTTACTAACGCTACTATTCTTATACTGATGCTGCCTAAATTTTTTTATTATATTCTCTTTTGATGAATTTTGTACCGTAATAAACTGATATGATATGGAATATTTATCTTTCGTACCAGCTACCGATATACTATTTCGCGGTATGCCAAGTAATCTTGAAACTTGTCGAAGAGCATCACCTTGATCAATGCCATTTTTCCTCAAAACAATGCGTGTATAAGTCGCTTTCTTTTTTTTACCACCATTATTACTATTATTATTTCGACGAAATGATACTATAATTTCATTATTTTTTGTAGTAGATGTGCGACACCATTTACATTTAAGATTCAATAAATTATGTACTTTTCTTCTATCACTTTTCTCTTTGATTTCTTCAAAAATAACATGTTTATCTGGTTGAAATGGTCCTTTCACATAATATGCTTCTAATTTAAATATATTATTCATACTTAAACAATCTTTAAATGTATCAAAAAAACGTTTTCTCTCGTGTACTATAAGTTGCGATACTTTCTTCTTCCCTATTGATGTTGTTTGTTCAATAATGTTTGTCTCAAGAAATGGATATTTAAATGTTACACTTTGATGAATTAAACGTTTATTTTCCCTATCAGAAAATTCACATGATGGTATATCAAATATTAATGAATTGCTATATACATTATTATTATTATTATTATTATTATCGTCATTCTTGTATTTAATGTTTCTATTTTTTAAAATAGTAGCAGCAAATTGATCTACTTCATCTGTATTTTTTTTCCCACCAAGGATTTTATCATATCTACCAGTGTTATTTACAATTTCCATACTTTGTTGATATTTTTCAAATGGTGTTGTTGATTTACTATTATTTACATCTTGTTTTTTTTCCAGTTTCTTTTTCAATAATTTTTCATGTATATTGTTATCTTTTCCATCGTCTTCTGATTCATATTCTATTTTTAAATCAGCAATTTTGCCATCTTTATCAATCTCGCTTACAATAAAATCCGATGTCTGTGATTTTAGTGTACCATGAAAAACTTCTCCGATAGTTATAGATGGCCGCTCTCTATTATTTACAAATTGTGTCATGCCAACCGAGGTACAAGCTATATGTTGGATTGGTTGTTTATAATTATTATTTTTTTCATGTACATTTTTGTTTATTATGTTTGTATTGGTATTTAGCGATGACATTTCTTTCTTTCTTTTTTGCGTATATAATATGTTGTGTAATCAAATGTCTAATACAATGTTATTATTGTACATTGAACGATATGTAAGTCTTCACATAGTGCATATGTACGCAATTGTAGAAATATACTCTATCTACTACCACCGGTGGTATATCATATTCATTATTCGTCTAATATATACAGTAAGTAAAAGGTTATATTGTCGTCTAGTAATGTGGTGGTGGTTTTTTGCAGCAATCATCTTCTCTCTTCCAAAAAGACAATTGCACAATTTAAATTGCCAGATTGCACAATTGCTTGCTTGGTGGCCGATAGTTTGAATAATTTAAAGAATTTATTAAAATTTTAAGGTATTCCCTCACGGTGGCGTGGGAAACGATCGTTATTTTTTATACGTCAGACTTGTACTACATTTTATAGATTTGATGATTGAATTTTAGAATTAGTACTATAATACCATTACATCCTTCATCACATCTCTTGTGTTGTTTTCTTTCTTCTTATTAGACTTATAGATGACAACAATTTAAAAAAAAAATATACTTATACGTGATAACAATTGTTATATTACCTGGATTACAAACATGTCAAACATTTTCAATTGTTTTTACTCCATGTTCTGTAACAAAGAATTTTAAAAATTAACGTGTAACACATTATATACATAATTATTTACATCTACACACACACAAACACACACACATATATATACAAATTGTAAAATGAATACGTTTGATGAAGTAACTTCCAATATGGAAACGGTATTGAAAAAACGTCCAGCAAATGATACAACAACAGGGACGAATATGTCGAATACTAACATGGATGAAAATACAAATGGTGACAACTTTGAAGGGGAGAAAATGGTGAGTCTGAAGCATTTAAAGAAAGCAAAAATTGATAGGCGTAGCCGTGGACGTTCTTCCAATATTCATAGTCGTAGTGGCAATAGCCCTGAAATACCAGCTGAATTTAACAAAAAGAAAATGTTAAAGAAAATATCTGCACAAGTAACACGTGTCAATTCATCCGATTCTCATGATTCTGCATTAAGCAATGTATCTGGTGGATCTGGCGCATTGAGTTCAAAATACAACAAACTTCAGAAAAAATACCAAGATTTGAAAAATCTACGGTATACAGAGCCAGAACGTATATTGAATAGCTTGAAAGAAAAATATGAACAACGTGAAAGTAACTATAAGGAAAGGATTGAAACATGGGCTGCTAGAGCATCTGAGTTAAAAAGTCGTCTTCAACAATTAGAAGGGCATGGGGAAGATTATGGTCAAACGAATAATGTAGAACAATTGAAAGTTAAAATTAAAAAATTAACTTCTAGATTATCAAAAGTTGAAAAAGAAAGAGATGATGTTTTAAATACTTTAAATGCACAAAGTCATGACTTTAACAGTAACAATAGTGATAGTAATAATAATTCAAATAGTGGTTTAGGTGGTCTATTTCGTCACATGGGCAATAACAATAACAACAATAATAGCAAAATACAAGAAGAAATGAAAAAAACTAATCGTCTATATGAGACATTGACATCTATATCAATTATTTATCAAGAAAATAGCGATACATTTTTATGCCAAGGTGTTGATGCTAAAACGAATGATATATTGAAATTTGAATTGAGTTTTGGAATCTCAGAGGAAGATACAAATGAAATGGTGATGTCATATTTACCAATACAAAACGTTCATAGCTTACCAGAACATTTACAAGATGAAATTGAATTCAATGTTGTACATGCACATAATTTCTTCAATACAATATTTACACATATCAAATAATGTATTATTAGTATATATATATATATATATATATATATTATAAAACAAACTATATATATAAGTGTATAATAAGAGAATTTTTTAAATATTTAAAGTAATATTATACCTAGACCTTTTGGATTTAGAGTGTAGAATGTACCCATTATAAATGATTTTAAATAGGAGTTATATTATATTAGGTCTATATTATTATATCTCTAAGTACAAATGAATCTTTCGGCGCCTTGAAATGAACTTATAAAAACCCAATTATTTCAGCACTAAGCAGCGCAAAATATATTCATATTACATAAAAGATAGAGAATGCCTCTCTCGTCATCTACATTCGTACATCATATTATTATTATCATTGTTACAATATTTTTACCTATTCTTGTAATTTTATAGACAGAAAGATGGAATTCACAACAAAATCATTAACGGAAAAAACAAGTTTTAAAAAACAAGCAGATGCAACAATATTATTAGAAGGCATAATTTCGAAAAAAGGACGTATATTTAAAACATGGAGAGAAAGACACTTAGTATTATATTCAAATGGTGATTTATGCTATTATACGTCTTCCAAAAAAAAAACTCGCAAAGGGTATGTACAAATTACCCCCAATGTCGATATTAAAAAAGCCAAACGAAAAGGAAAATTTTATTTTATAGTATTAGGTGAAGAAAGGAATCTATTCGTAAAAACAAGCGATAAAGATATTAGAGAAAAATGGTATGTTGCAATTAGTAATTTAATAAATAGTTTAAAAGAAAAAACTTTTTCAATATCTGGTAAATCGTTTGCTGAAAGTATCGATACGTATTATAAACCACCAGAAAAACATATGACCTGGGACGATTCAATTTTAGGTACTGGTACCTTTGGAATAGTATGGAAAGCCCGCAATCGAGAGACGAATGAAGTATATGCAATTAAAAGTATAGCAATTATGGATAGAAAACGGAATAAAAAAAAATTGAAAAAAGAAATTGATTTATTGAAAATATTTAATCATCCAAATATAGTACGATTTTACGATGTTGTCGAAACAGTACATAACTTATACATTGTACAAGAACTTTGTCTTGGTGGTGAATTATTTGATGCAATTTCAAAAAGTCATAGTGGAAAATTTAATGAAAGAGATGCAGCATCTGTTATGCGAGATGCATTATTAGCCATTCAATATTGTCACGATCGAAATATTGTACATCGTGATTTAAAGCCTGAAAATTTTTTATTAGCAACGCCTTTGTTACCAAATCGTAATCCAGAAACTGATAAATTTCCAACTATTAAATTAGCAGATTTTGGCCTTGGTGCTGGTATAAGTGCTACAAGAAGCTCATTTAATCAATTATCTGGTGTAGTGGGCACCATTTTTTACATTGCACCTGAAATATTTACTGGTACATATGGTTTAGAATGTGATATGTGGAGTCTTGGCGTTATCTTTCATATATTATTGAGTGGGAATTTTCCTTTTGATGGTAACAATGTTAAAGAAGTTGCACGAAAAATATGCAAGGTAAATTTAGAATTTGCATCTGACGTTTGGCCTTCGGTGTCTAATGATGCTAAAAGCTTAATATCTAATTTATTAAATAGAGATAAGGTTGAACGTTGGACAGCGCAAGAAGCGTTAGAAAGTCGTTGGATACAGATGCATACAAATTATGATGAAGTAGCAGCCCGTCGTAATGATAAAAGTAATATTAACAACAATAACAAGAAAGTAGAGGAAGTAATAGACACATTTATTAATAAGCGAATATTAAATTTAACAAAACGTAGTAAACTTGAAAAAGAGCTTAAAAACTTTATAGCCGATTCATTGACAAGTGAATTACAAGCTAAATTATTGAAAGTTTGTTCGCATTTTGACGACAATAAGGAGAAAAGTGGTTATATAAAAGATAATGAATTTGGATTTCTTGTTCGCGATTTTTACGAAGAAAATATTGAAATAATCAATTCTGAACAGCAATTAAATAATCAAGATAGCTTCTGCTTACGTAAAAAAAGTGAAATAGAAATTATAATGAAAAAATGGGATCGACTGTGCTGTGCCTCTGATAAAGTTTCATCTGTGTCACATCGATTTATAGCCTATGGAGAATTTATAAATGATTGCACGCAAATACGTTTATGGAATACGCAAAAACTGATAGATACAGTTGTTGAGCAAAGGGACTTCGAAACTAATAAGAACATGAAGTTATTCAATAATTATACAATTGAAGAAAATGAAGAGGGAAATGACCAACTTAAAAAAGATAATGATCTTTCTTTAAAGGCCCAACCAACAGAGGAAGGCAAAGGAAAGGCAAGATTACAAAGACAATCATCTACACCAATTGATATTAATGTCAAAGCAATGGAAGAAGTGCTTACAAATATGGATGGTCCCAAAGATTCATATATTCGTCGAACATTGCTGAATAGAATTTCACAAAATGCAAAGAAAAAAGATGGAGCAGTTGTTGATGTCGAAGAATTGATAAATGGTGAAATTTATTGCCAAGACGAATATTGACACACACGCGGTGTTAGCAAAAATGGCGTGGTGCGTGTGTACGAAGATATAAAGAGTACCCCGAACAATGTTATACTCGTACTTCGTATACGTATATATATATATGTATTTCTTGTTTCGAATATTCGTAAAAATTTTTGTCCTTCTGTATTTTTTTATTTTTTTTGTGTAATATTTTTTTATATTTTTTTTTATTTTTATTTTTTTATGTACCTATAGCTATGCATATATGATATTTTTCATATGATATATGTGTACATGCATAATTTCTCTCTCACGGCACCGCCACGCTGGTAATATTTAAAAAACATTTTAAATTTTCTCAACCTGTTAAAGTTTTAGTAAATTTCTTGTTCAGGTATTTGCGAGAATTGGCTTCATTTTCTAACATCATTGCTTTAAATTCTTCCATATCGATCTTTCCATCATTATTCTTATCAAATCGTTCTAATATATCTTGTGATGTTGCATCATCGATTCCACCTAATGCCACTTTAATTTCAGCTAATTCTAAAGCTTCACTATGATCTCTATCCAATTTATGGAAGGCTTGCTCCATTCGTTCAGCAGTTGCCCAATGTTTTATTTCCATTGTACCAGCTATAAATTCTGAATATCCAATTTCACCATCACCATCAATATCTAACGTATTAATTAAAGTTGCAAAATCTTCATCAAGTTCCTCTGCACTTTTATTATTTGATTTTGTAATGTGTGAATGAAGGACAACTTTCAATTCATCAGCTGTTAAAACACCATTACCATCTGTATCAGCTGCTTTAAATGCGTCTAATAAGGCATTAATATCTTTATCTGGCAGTGATTCAGCAATCATACGCTTCGCAATACGTTTAAATTTGTCATGTCCAGTAAATTTACGTAAGCGCTCGAACAATGCGCGATTTAATGGCTCCGGTTTAGGTGGACCAACGCTAACGATCCATGGATGCTTCAATGCTTCTTTAGCTGAAAGCCGTTGTTTAGGATCTAATACTAAAAATTGACGTATCATATTAATTGCACCAGAAGAAATTTGACTCCACTCGTCTCGGGGGAAGAATTCTTCATACTCAGTCCACTTTCCCCCTGTGCCAGGCGTTGATCTTGATGCAGCATTTTTCGTTGAAGAGCTTGCTAACCATTGTTCAATTTCACTGTCAAATTTTTTTGGTAAACCTTTTGTAATTCTTTCATAAATTTCTCCATCATCATCACCATAAAATGGTGGATAACCGCACAATAAGATGTACATTATAACCCCCATACTCCAACAATCACACTCTAAGTCGTAATTTTTCGCTAAAACTTCTGGTGCCATGTAATACGGCGTCCCTGCTCGCAATTGAAAATGTTCCCCAAATTTGTGATGATCTGCCAAACCAAAATCAATCATTTTGATTTGTGGAAAGACATCCCCTGCTTTACGATTTTTTGACAAAGGACGTGATAATAGAAAATTTTCAGGCTTTAAATCACGGTGTACAACATCATGTTCATGACAATGGCCCAGTGCTTCTAACGCCATCCTCATAATAGCTGCTGCATCTTTTTCGCTAAATGCACCTTCTCCAGCTCCAATAACGGCATCGAACAATTCACCACCAGTACACATTTCTTGTGATATGTATAAATGTGTGTTTGTTTCCATAATTTCATAAATACGTATAATACCTGGATGGTGCATTTCCTTTAATATATTGACTTCTTTTCTTAAAGAATCCATTGAATTTGAACTATGATTTGATGAACATAAAATTTTCTTCAAGGCACATATGTAATCTTTTTGTATATTTCGCGCTTTGTAAACCGTACCAAAGTTACCCGTGCCAAGTTCAGAACCTTTCCCAAACTTGTCGATTTTAGTCTCTGAAGTTTTTTGAAGTGGTTCGTAATATTCTTCAATAGATTTAATGGTCCATCCAGTTAAGCTGGTTCTACGTGTACTTTTTCTTGCTGTAGCGGCATTTAAAGTCGATTGCGCGGACCTTTGCGAAACATATTGGCGTTTCTTACCTGATGACGAATTTTGTCTTGAGCCTGGTCCAACTGGATTCCCCGTTGGTATTTGCTCCTGTGGATCAGATGATTGTGCACATCCCATTTTATTTTCCCTTTTCTATATTTGTTACTATACTTTAAAAAACAACTTAATATAGAATATACTATATTCCGACAAATGTTATATCTATAAACTATTGATATGTATTGATACACAACAACCTCTTCTATATATATATATATTTGCAACTATCTTTCTTTCCCACACAAGAAATAATTATATATTTATTGTTTACAAATATGGATTAGAAATAGTATAATTATATGTATGTATTGAATAATTGTTTCTCTATCTTTTTATCTATTCTTAATACAAATCCTCCAACAATTATTGTAAATATATATATTTGATGATGTATCCTGGTATCGCACCTATCCCCACATTAGGCAAAAAGGAGGAAAAAATCTTCTTACACAGGAAAAATACTGAGTCATACTTTTTTAAAAATATATATTGAGTATATATATTTGTATACTAAGATTTCTATCAAATCACATTTATTTACAGCAATCATCATACAATATCTGCTAGATCTATTAGATCCTCTCGAAACATCTCGGACTGTTCCCACTTTCTTATACTTGTTAGTATAAGAACAGCACTACTAACAAATATAAAATTTGGTGAAGGCTGGTCACGGCCTTCGGCTGTCTTTTCTTTGCTATGTCTATAGTAAAGATAAGACTACAGAAAGTTACACTTAACTTTCATAGGCGAAATGGCCCGAGATGTTTCGAGAGTATTAGATCTATATCAGCATATCAGCATCTACTTTATTCACCCGCTACAATAATGGCCACACTGAGCTGGGCTGGCTGGGCTGGCTAAAATCCAATGATATGCTATTGTATTATAAGTACTCTTTCCTGTTAGTGTTACTATACTGTATTATACTGCTTCCGCGGCGGTGGTGTAGTAGTTTACGCCTAACAAAATAACAAATAACACTATTCACTATGGGAAATATATATATTATCGTTTTCTAAAATGCCAATTTTATTTTTCATGTGTAAAAAATAGCAAATATCCGAAAATATAGAAAAAAGATGAATATTTCCCCCATAGTGAATAGTGTTATTTTGTTTAGTGTACATTTTTTGCATGGTTAAGCGGTTAAGCAGGGTAGCACTGCGTTCCGTCTCTACTCACACAACAAAAAACAACGATTAAAATCTTAAATTCTATTATTTTTTTCCCATTGTTACACGTTTTAAAATATTATAGCCGCCTTTTTTTATTTTGGGCATCCTCCCATCAACTTAAACCTCATTTTTTCTCCCACTGGTATTTCTATCTTAAAATATACCAAGATCCAAGTTTGGTTTGGCCATATTTATTATGTTGCCTTTGTTTGCACCTTTTTGCATCAATAATAATAAAAAAAATAAAGAAGAATAAAGTACGGTGTGTATATATAGATGAGCATCACAACAATACATATACAACAAGATAGTACAATAGTAGTAATAGTAATAGTAATAATAATAATATAAATATATATATATATAATTTTTTTTTAGTTTACAAGAAAGAAAAAATGGGTAACGCATGTTGGGGTGGTAAAGATGAAGAAAGTGCAAACAAAGATCCAGAGGATAAGGACGCTGCAGAAATTAAAACAAAAACGGAGGATGCTGAAGGGACGAAAGCTGAGGATGTAGAAGTTAAGGCAGAAGACAACAAAGAAGGTGACGGTGATAAAGCTGAAACAGAGGCTGAAACAACAGAAGATAAAACCGAGGCAGAGGCTGAAACAACAGAAGATAAAACCGAGGCAGAGGTTGAAAAAACAGATGAAGCTGAAAAAACTGAAGCAGAAGCTGAGAAAACGGACGAAGCGGAAGCTGAAAAAACTGAAGCAGAAGCTGAGAAAACGGAATAAATTAACAATGGTGTCGCACAACCTAACTTTGTATGAACGCTTCGTGTACATTTTTGATAAAAAAAAAAAGAACTTTGATTGACTTTGAATTTTAACTATATGTGTGTGCATGTATGTATTTTGCAATTTGAGACTTTGGTAACAAAACACATTTAATTCTCTCTTTTATATATTTTAAAATACGAAGATATTCATATGTTATGCCTGATATGCATAGGATATCATATCATATCATATCATACGCCTCGTACACACATCTCTTTATCAATATTTACACACTATTTTTCCTGGAATCGAATAATTTCATCCACTTCAATATCACTGACTTGTTCCCCATCATCAAATGTAACTTCAAATTTACCATCACTTCGTATTGAATCAACAATTCCTTGATATGCAACATTTTCTTCCCAACCGTCTCTTTCAGGGTTCATAGTCCATACTCGATACCTTTCTTTTATGATGGCATCTTTTGCTAATACCATTTCATCCTCGACCATGTCTTCTATCTCTTCGTCATATTCATCATGAAGTGTTACATTCATATACCCATTTTTCTTTTTAGAATTAAATGTACATTTAAATACTTGGTTTTTTTCATATCCATCCTCTGCGTCCCACCTCCCGTAAACATCTTTTAACCATACTGTAGCTCCTGGGTTTAATTGTTTAGCCTTTTCTTCTTCTTCCGCTTTTTTTTTCGCAGCTGCCTCTTCTTCCTCCTCTTT
>LT649891.1:0-11018 GCA_900128395.1 Stramenopiles sp. TOSAG23-2
TGCGTCCCATTGTAATCTAACAAGTACATCTTAACTATCAAAAACGTCCCAAAATTATCGGGTTAGATGTAGGGTTATGATATATTTTAGTACTTGATAGACTATAAAATTCAGATAGCAACCAAACCTACACCGAGATTTTTGGTTTCACTTTTCAGTGTTTTTAATTTTCCTTTAACAATTTTAAATACATTCAATACTAGTCTAAGTATAATACTAATAGACTACGTAATATAATCTGCAAACCAGCAAACGACTTTTAGAACATGCTCTTTTTTTTTATTATTATTATTAATATTAGCACATTACCAGGTACTGTATTATTATTATTAGAGCTAGACTATTACTATTATTAATAGAATTAAAAATAACAACTCTAACTAATCGTCTAGAGTTATAATAAAAGTAAAAGTTAAAATATTACAAATCTACATTAACCATTTGTAAGACTTTTCTTGTTATTTCATTTACTCATATTTACGTTGTATTTTCGTTTGTTTAATACATCATGTTTTCTACTTTCAATCAACAAAGGTTGATGCGAAGCAATAATGGACGTATCAAACAAAAATCTTTGATACTTTTCAACGCAGTTTACATTGTATTTATTTTATGCGTTATTAACTTAAAACAACATTCTTTTTTATTAGTTACTGGTTATACGGTTGATCGAGAACCAAATATAATTGAGTCCTATAAAAGTAAAATATATTTTGCAGCGGAAACGCCAGTAACTGGTACTGAACTATTTGTGTCTGATGGAACATACTCGGGTACATCGATTTTTGCAGATATTTCTAATGGAACGATAAGTAGCTTTCCAAAATATCTAGTTGTATATGATAATATACTTTATTTTTCGGCTGATAATGGAGCTGTTGGTAGAGAACTATGGCGTACTGACGGTACAAATGGGGGAACATTCATGGTGAAGGATATATGCACCGGTCCGGGTAGTAGTGATCCAAGTAATTTTACCATTTTTAAAGATAGGTTATATTTCGCCGCTGATGATTGCGAACATGGTCGAGAATTATGGCATTTGTACCAAAATGGCACAAAATTAGAAGTAAAAATGTATAAAGATGTACAGCCTGGACTGGCAAGTTCTAACCCCCATAATTTTGGTGTGCTGGTTAAAGAAGGGGACGGTACAACAACAAATCCTAGGATTGAATTTAAAATGTACTTTGCAGCAAATACAACGCTACATATTTATCCCAATAAAACATGGACTAGTACAACCAGTGCTCCTTCCGGAGATGGAGATGGAACAGGAAGAAGAAGACTAGAAGAAAGTGACAATGCAACGACAACAACAACAACAAATTCGGCGACTACAACTAATGCACCAAATAATACTTATGTATCCACAACAAGTGACGCCTCCAATAGCAATTTAACAACGACAACGCCACCAGAAGATATTCCTGATGAGGTGAGCAATTTAACAACGACATCACCACCAGAAAATATTCCTGGTGAGGTGCCTATGCCACCAGACAATTCGATCATGGAATTTGAGGATAGTGATTCGCTGGAGTATAACATAAGTCATTTAGGTGTTGAATTATGGGAAACCACTGGGGAAGATGGTGTTGAAAGTGCGACTTCACTTGCTTTAGACATAAATGAAGGTTCTGAAGGTAGTGAGCCGTCTGAAATGGTATGGTATTATGATAAATTGTATTTTGCTGCGTATAGAAATGGTGCAGGAAGCCAATTATGGAGGGTGCATATGCATCGTGATCATATATTTCTTGCTACTCAAAACACACCTTGCTGTCATAAAATTGAAACTGTAGTAGCTGGAGTGTCTCGCGCATGTCCAGGGCCACCATTTGTTGAATACGACGAGTTAACTGGCTATCCTTCTGGATCTTGTGCGTATCTTGAAGAGCTCATCGATTCAGGTACAAAATCTTACTCTTCAACATCTGACGATTTTATAATTGAAATGGTGACTAGAATTGGACCTCCCCCAGAAGGTGCAAATGCATTTATGCTTACAATTTTGGAAGATGTACTTTATTTTGGTACCCAATATGAAGACGATACAAAGTTATATGAAGTACAAAGGAAAGTCGCCCCATTTGAAGCAGCCTCAGGGGTTATGACAGCTGATGATGTTGTTGCAAGAGTTATAGAATCAGAAGATGAATTTGGCTTTGAAATTGTTGATGCTATCTTAGGAGGTGTTTATAATAGATATCAAGGCCATAGAAATACAGAAAATAAACCAATTATTAAGTGGCACGGTTATTCGTCGTATCCAATAAACTATCAAAAAGTTTGGTTAAATAAACTTGCAATGGGTGAACAATTGGATCCCTGAAATACACATATGTGTGTGCATATTTTTTATTAAAAAAAATTTTTAAATTATGATAGAATTCGATTTCGTTTAATACAGTGTGTATTTAAGTGCTCATCATATTGAATCTTAATATTATAAAAAATATATTTGATATATCAACACACTAGTGTGAGATATAGATTATTTCAGTTATTGTACGAAGTATTCTTCTTTTTAAGAGTAGGAATTATCATGAGAATAGATATAGGATATTTATATGATATTTTAAGTATAGAAATAGTATACTAAATCATATTTTATATGTTTATTTCAATCTGTTTTAGACGCATCTCTTCTATTTGTTTCATCTGCTGTATCCTTTTTTGCTTTAATAGCTGTCTCGTTGTTTTCTTCCTTTTCTACTTTCAATTTGTCAGTATTTTCAGTGTCGCTTCTCTTGACTTTGTTGTTTTCTGTATCAGGTAATGTAGAGCTAGGATCATTTAGTACTTTCACTTCTTTTAATGGTACAACTTTATTTAATATCATCCTCTTCATTTTTCGTTTATGTATGAATATTACTATAACCCAAACAAGCAACCAACCGATTATTAATGTCGTCCAGGTTAATAAACTATTATTGCTGGTCAAGTTATACATTATTGCACATGCACAAGCATGTGTTGCGCATACGTATACAGCAGTTCTAAAGATGTTTAAGCGCTTGATCATGCACGGTTGTATATATTGATTGGAGACGGAAAGGGTCAAACAAATTAAAAATTGTGGAACTAATACTTTTTCCCAATCTTCCTGATAAAAAATAGAAAATCCAGCCATTAACAATTCTGCTTGATGTTCCATAATTAAAAAACTTTGATCGTATTTAATGTCTAAAGCTTTGTTATTAAATTGAAAATTGGGGGCAAGCAAAGTTGCAAGTGGGTAGAAACCTAATAATCCTAAAGCAGCAACAAACATATAGATAATTTGAAGTGGTTCCGAAAATGTAAAACATTTCATTTGATCATCAGCCATCAATACAAATTCTTTACTACCCTTATCATATGTACAAGCATATGTTGATATTAAAGTAAACATCATGCCAAAGTATAGATAATCATTTACAGCATTGAGACCAAAATTATACATCCCGTCTTTTGTGCAGCACTTTGTGATTGGTCTACCATTTTTGTCCAGTCCGAGGCGTCCTTTTTGCAATGCTTTTAATCCTTTTATGGAGTAAAACGGGAAAGCAATTGCTATGACAATGGAAAACCAAAAAAAGTAGTGAAACGAGTTGCCAAACTCCTCCGGTAATTTAAATTGAGGAATGTAAATGAGTAAATCAACAAGCCTCATTAACCAAGGAGTTTCCTGCAGCTGTTGCTTTAGTTGTTCTCTAGATGATTCCTCAACTAATTCTGTCGTGTTTGATATTTTTTCCGATGTCTCTGCAAGTGGGCCGTTAGTTAAAGCAACACTAATGTATTGATATGCTGTAACCATCATTCCTACATAAAATGTCAAAATATTATCCCACATGTTCCAGTTAACTACTTGCTCCGATTCATCAAGTTTTTTTAATTTTTTTATTTCTACTGAAATTTCTTTTTCTAGCACTGGGTAAATTTTATCTACTACTGTCGGCCATTCTACTCTACACATATTTATTTCCTTAATTAATAAAGAACATTTCTCTTCTTCGCTCACTTCTTTTGTTACTTTCATACCTTTACCACTCTTATTTATGGCATTATTATCGCCGTTTGTATCTTTTTCTCCCACTCCTTCGAGTTTCTTTTCCTTACTCTTTCCTTCCATATGTTTTTCATCTTCATCACTGTCTTGTATATTGGCATCAATCGGAACAAGCAAATGTTTAATACACGAGAATGCATTTGGAATATGAACTTGCTTATCCCCGTTGCTTTTCTCTTCCTCCTTGTTGTCTTCATCATCGCTGTCATCGTCTGCCTTTGCATTCATTAGCTCCATCAACTGTTTATTCAATTGTTTTTCCGGGTATTGTTCTCGTAAAAACTGACGATGCCGATACCATCTTTGTAATATTTTCACAGCGCGTATTCTTCGTTGGCGCCTACGCCACCACCGTTGGATAAAACTGGCAGCCCATGTTGACATATGTGATTTGTGCGCTACATGGCGGGGATCTTCAATTTTAAAAGAACTTTTAGATTGGATTCGCAGTCCATGAATTTTTCGCCAACGTGTATACATGGGAAGGCACGTATGTAAATTTTCGTCAATTAGTAGCTGCAACGCATCGTGCAAGGGCATGGAGGAGTTTATGCGTTTAGCAATTACGCTTATTATTTCGCAGAATTGCTCGTAGTTAATATAATTGTTTAAGATGCGTTTCTTTCCACCCTGATGGTGTTCTTTTGCAAATTGCTTTGCTTTCTCGGTAAATAATTTTGCTGGGAAATATTCTCTGGTCATAGAATCAGCAACAAATTTATCAAATTGTTTTTGTGACATTTTTCCATTATCAATGACAGTTGTAGATTTCTTCACGACTATATCGTCAGAATTTTCTTCTTTCTTTTGTAATCCACGTATCCATTCATGTTTCGCAGATTTTGCATTTTGGTCTACTTGCATTTGTAGCTGCTTCATTTGAGATTGAAAGCTTAATTGGTGGATTACAACTTTCGATACTCGCCGCTTTTTGCTATATACTTCTATTTTTAGCGTGGAATAATGTGTAAATATTTCTTTCAAAACTCGCAAGCGAATTGTTTTCGGGGGCAATGAATGTTTTTTCCAACGTACAAAATGTACTTTAAGAAAATCTGCATTATATTGGGAATGTAAAATATGGACAGCTTTTTGTTTCTCTATCAATTTACATGCTAATCCAACTTCAAAACGCTGTGAATCAGACAATACCATAGGCACATGAACATATTCATTCCCTCTTGAAAACCGACCAAGCTTGTGACCTTCAACATAATTTGAAGCTAAGATGCAAGATTTGCCATTTTTTGTGCCCATCACATTGATTATTAATTTACTCTGTTTACATGCCCACCAACGAAGAAACAGAAATTCATTTACCCAGCATAAATTGTTTAGATCAGAAACCTTTCTGGTTTGCTTTCCAAATCTTTTCCGTACCTTTTTCTTATCCATGGAATATTTTGAACCAATCATCGGGCTAAGATAAATGTGGCAGCTGAGGGGTGTTAAGTGATTTAAATCTGTAAACCCAGCATCATCTAATCCTTTTATATCTACTACTTGCACCCGAAATACACATCCGTTGTATAACTGTTCCTTTTTACTTTCAACACCATTATTGATTGTGCGACTATTATTAACAATTTTCTTCATCAGAGCCCCTGTCATTAGTAAATCAGATGTTTTTTTCATGCTTTCTTTCCTTACAACATCGTCTATGGCACTATTTGCACGATCGAATAAATGCCTTATGGATCTTAAACCTTCTAAAATATAATTGAAAAATCCTGCTTCCGATGTATGAACATCTAAGCTATTCATAGCGACTTTTAGACCTTGTGCCATAGCCTTATTTTTTGGAAAATAAGATATTCCTTTCTTATATGTCTCTACTGTTTCTTTCCATCTTTTCAAGCCTGCAAGACATGTGGCTTTTGCTAAATATGCTTCTGCCAATTTTGGGTTTAAACTTACAGATTCCGTTGCATCTAGCAATGATTCTTTCATCCTATAAAGCTGAAGTAATACCATTGAACGTCGGCAATAATAATCGGCGTTAGATTCATCTTCTTTAATTAAAGCAGTTAATCCTTCATACGCTTCATCATAACTTTTCCTTGATATTTGCTCTAAGCATTTCCTGTATTTTAATTTCCGCTGCTGTCTTAAATGTCTCTCTTTTTCTAAACGATCTAATTCAAACTTTCTATTCATTTTTTGCAGTGCGTCATTTTGCGCTTTTCTTTGTGCAATTTCTTTTTTTTGCAAAAGCAATTGTGCTAGCAAACATGCTTTGCATAGCTTCTTCCTTCGTTGAATATGGACCTTCCAACCTTTTTTATCGCAATTTGGGCATAACTTATATAATCTGTTAGCAAGTTCTTCCTTCAGCGTTATTGCATCAATTAAATGAAGTTCTTTTTTTCGTTGCAATCGTTGAAGGAATCTTTCTGATTTAATATCTTGTTCAAATTTTTCCCACTCATGCTTTCTCTCAAATGCTTCGTCATATAAAGCGCGTGCAACATCTGTATTCATGCAATAGTTATGCTTTGTTGCAACAGCAACTAGTTTTAAAGTTGCAGCTTTTGCTTTTCTTTCTTTTTGTATTGTATTAAACGTACTATTAACACCTATAGTAAAACTTGAAACATCAAGCAAGCAAATGAGAGCTAAAAGACTTACAGTAAACAGTAGTAGTGTAGCGTATGTTTCGTTCGATTTCCAATTTGTTGAAAGTATACTAGGCAATACAACACCAAAAGGTACAAATACTCCAATACAACAAAATGCAGATAAAACAGACATTGTGCTTTGCGAATCCGGGTGCAAATGGATACACATACTGATTAAGCGTAATAATATATATATACCAAACATTCCTGGTATAATTATGGTCAACGTAAGTCCAATACTAGATAAGCTGTTTGTTTCAGAAACATGTCCAATTGCGAATATAATAGCCCCTGTGATAGCAATCATAGAGATACAAATTTTCAACGGCAGAGAATGTTTCTCCATTACTTTTACAGTATCGCCACGATTATTAAGTATATATATAATTGGCGCGATGCAGAAAATTATATAAATTGCATACGAGCTATCTTCATTTGATATATATTTTTCAGTAATCAGAAGAAATATTAAAGAACATAACATTAATATATGTGATATCCAGTTAGCAATGTTCGACATGTTATTATTTTGCTTGTCATTTCTTGAATTCATCTCAGAGATTGCTTTTTTCGCTATCCGCTTGACACGTGTATAAAGCTCATGATAATGCGTATATACAGTAATTAATGTCGAAAAAAGAGGCAATGTAATCAATAGTAAGATGCACGCGATATTCAGCATTGGTGCATTGTTATTTTCGCGAAATCCCAAGTATATTGGTAAGATTGCTCCAAATGGTAAAAAGCATCCTGATATTGCTAAATTGACTAACGTTGGCAATTGAAATACGGAAATAGCTGACAATTTTGGAACTAATGTCAATATAATTGATGATGCTGGTATAGCTACTGCAAGAAAAATGTATAGTCTGGAGTCGATATTATTTAAATTATTTTCTTGGTCAAAGACAATTATCAAAGGTATTACGACACCAAAAACGCACGAAAAAACAAACTTATCGACAAAACGCACTTTCCATAATTGGAAATAAAAGGTAGAAAGCAAAATGGTTGGAATCAATACTAGTATGATGCATTCTAATGTATATTCTTTGCCTTCCTCGTATTTCGTTTGAAGAGCAAACATGACCGTCAGCATCACGCAAGCATTCGATGCTACTAGGAATAAACATTTATACGGTTCCTTGTAATGTATAAGATTCAAAAAATATAGTTTACTAAACAATATCCAACAAGCACCAAGAAGCATGCAAAACGGTAAAAATATCAATCCAGATAAATTTGATGTCACTGAATCTTCATAACCAACTAATAAAAGACTCAAAGGTAAAGCGCATAGACCATGGTATATAAAACATAGCAATATCCGGAATTCCATTGATGTTTTCCATTTCTTCAATACATAATTCAAATCATAATGCTCCCAGCAAAGTGCTTGAATTCCAAACAATACAAATAAAATTATAAATCTTAAATTTGATGGATAAATTGGATACATTGACAGTGGGATAACAAAAAACATTAAATAGATTGAAAGTGGTATTACATGTCTCCCACAAATTGATTTGATTTTCGGTCTTGATACTGTTGATAATAAATACATCAAAACCATAGTTCCAACAACTAAAAGAGAAACCATTTCATTTTCTTCATTCCCACTTGGCTTCGGAATGATCAATAAACAATAGATTAGCACTGATGCTGGTATTGCCATGAAAATTGTATAAATAACGGCAAACGTAATTCCCAACGTAACACGATCCTTTGGCCAATATATACTCATTAGTACTAGAATTAATACCAAGTGAAAAGCTGTTATACTTGTACATAACAGATATAAAATTGAAACTGTATCTTGACTATATGAATACATTAATGAAATGGGAATGCTACCAGGTATTGCAAGTATGATAATAATTATTTTTTGGAGTTCTGCTGCTTGCTGGAACATAAATTTGCTATACGATAAACGTATAGTGCACAACCACAATATGCCAAGCACAAGAGTTACATGGAAATATGTTAGCACTGCCTCAGGAATTACTATTTTTTTCGTATCATTGTATCGAATCCAATATAATGAAATAAAAGGGGTTGGTATAACGACTGTTAAGATATATAATCCAGTAATGCCTAATCGCTCTTTTGGACTAAATTTCCATGTGTTTATTTTTTCATGAAATAAAGCTGACCATGTAAAATATAACGTACCAAGAATTGTAAATACAATTGCGATATTTGTGTGCATATTATTATCGTTATTGTTCAAAATGCCTATAGATGCAGCAGGCAAAACAAAACAAATATGGTAGATGATAAAATCGGACAATTTATTCCATTTTGATTGTTTTGCCCATGCAATATTGCTCAAAAATATCAAATGGAATAATAAATGACCAATTCCAATTATTAATAAAAACAATAGGAAATATATTGTTTCAACACTTTGCTTGACATCGTCTCCTAATAAAAGTGTTCGGAAACTTTTTGAAAGATTCAAAGTTATTAGTAATGGAACTGTATAACTAATGAACACTGTATACGTAATTGTAGGAATCATCCATATCTTTTTGAAATATTTTCTATCTTCCGGTTCTATATTGTACAAAGTTGTTTTTCGCCTAATTGGTTGATCTACAGGAGATTTATTATCGGTATTCCTGTTTCGTTGTTGTGACTTTTTTTGCTTGTTCCTTATTTTTGTTAAATGTTGTTTATGAAAATTCAGTTTAACTACTACAATAGATAACCAAATGCAAAACATTAAGCCAAATATAAACATGCTGAAAAAAATACCAAAAAAGCGATTGTCCTGTAATGTACTTAATATTGGAAGTGGCAGTAAAAAGGGTAATGGGATTACAATGCAACATATATAGAATAGGAAAAGAATCCAACGATTTTTCCAAATAAAATATTTCTTTACCTCCTTTCTTTGAATCGTATAAAGCCCCAGTAATACTACAATGCCGAGAACTATAAAAATGATTAAAATTTGTATTGTAATGTCATTACTACTATTATTATTATTACCATCCTTTTGGTCAAACAGTATCAAACCACCGATATGACTTACAGGGTAGATAATTGTAGCACAGATTATTATAGAACTTGTGATCATTAAAAGTAACTTTCTCTTTTTATGAAGTGAATCTTTACTATTCAGAAGCTTGCTATTACGATATGTATGTATATCCGAGTATATTCGACATAATGACAATGAACTTGTAAAAAAAATCGTAAATATAAATGTGAATAAATTTTCGATTGCATCTTTCATATTCGAAATCATCAAAGATATGAACAATAACGCAAACGGAACGGCAACAAATATGGCAATAAAACACCATGAGACCATTTTTATTCTTTTATACGTATTCATCTTGACATCTTTAAAAATTGAATTACTTTGAGCAGTCCAAGCTGACATGATAGTACCGACTAAACATGATGATAACAATCCACCTATACTGACATTGTTGTATCCACCATTACTTGCGTAGATTGGGAAAATAGCACCAAACTGGGAGAAAAAACAAGTGTAAAATAAAATCAAAATTATTTTCGATTCATATAAATTATTTGTATTGAGCGTATATCTAATAAATGTCAACAAAAGAGCGCTGGGCACCGTAAATGCCATTCCTGTAATTGGTATAATTATCGGAATTGCTGATGCGTCATTGTCGTCAACGCTATGATGAATTAGCAAAAGAAAAATTCCGAACGTAATAATAAATAAAAAGCTAATTGCAATAAATATCAAATGTATAGTTGATATAAGTCTTAAATAGACTGCATTCTTCTCTTTATTATTTCTTTGACTTTCCGTATATGCTAATATGTGCTCCTCGACATAGTTATCTTCTGAGGATATCGAAGATGTATCTGCAGACGAGTTTTCATCTTCCTCTTGAATTATCTTCATTTTCTTTCTTGTATTAGTTTGTTTTTTTGTGTTAAATACGATATTGTTTGTTGCACGTGTATATATAGAGAGAGTTATATATATATGTGTGTGCGTGTATTATTAATTAGTCTGGTGCGTTAAAAGTAGTACTTATAATAATATTCCATCATGTATTATTCGTCGTTGCATTTTTTACAAAAGTACCTGTAAAACGACTTCTTTAAGAGTTTTTTTTTCATTAAGACTGCTATTTAGTACATTTTTTGGCATATACTTTTTGTTTCTGCCTATCAGATGGGAGATGTGGAGGATATATGGTTGACGATGCTGCCAAAAGACTGGTTGCACCACTGTGGTGTAATATAAATTAAGAGAGAGTGTAGAGTCTAGAGTCTTAAACATATTATAATATTTGTGTGTAAAGTGCGAGTTGGTATAAAATATAAATCGTATATATATATATAGATACAAA
>LT649892.1:0-11909 GCA_900128395.1 Stramenopiles sp. TOSAG23-2
GCACACACAGCAGGTGCACAGCACACACAGGTGCATCGAATACCGAATTATTACTCGTAGAATACTGCTCACTTTTTATTAACATTTTATATTATATTACATGTACATCTGTACGCACGCACGCACGCTGTTTACAAAAAGTACATACCGGAAGTCAATATATAACAAACCTCATACCGACGGCATTAATTGGAAATATAGAAACTGCTATTATATCAATTGAAACCTTACAGATATATACAGAGAAATCATGGAAGGTGAACAAGATGCTAGGCTAAGAAGAAGAAGCTTAGCAGCAAATGCTGCCTTGCGTAGATTGTCAGGTGATAGTAGTAGTATAAATAATACTAGTAATATTAGTAACAATGATACTAATATCAATAATAATATCAATAATAATATCAATAATAATAGTAGTAGTAGTAGTAACAGTGATAATAATAATATAAATAAAATTAATAATGGTATATTAGAACGAGTAGATCACTTTGATAATGATATAGATGATATTGACGTTCATATAACGAATAATATAAAACCGAAGGGATTAACCTCTAGTAAAAAAACAACTTCTATCACTAAGGAATCTGTGATGGATAACTTAACTTGTTCCATATGTTTCCGTTTATTTTATGAACCAATTAGTATAAATTGTGGTCATACATATTGTCGATCTTGCATTGGTAGGGCGTTATCAGCAAAAGCTTCACAAGAATGCCCTGTGTGTCGTGCTCCTTTGATGCTTGACACTTCGACTGCGAAGGTTAATATTGTTATACAAAAACTTTTGAATAACCATTTTGATGTTGAGTTATTAGAAAGAAAAGAGGAAGAGGAAGAAGATAAAGAAGAAGAAGAGGAAAAATCACTTTTGGTATTTTTTTTACAAGACCTTGTGGTAATGCCTGGTCAAAAGGTAGTGCTTCGCGTCTTTGAGCCAAGGTATTTGCTACTATGTGAAAGAGTGATGCAAGGAAGTCGTATATTTGGCATACAGCGCTCATCTGGCTCCAGTGTTGGTACAATGATGAAAATAGAATCATTAAGAAATGACGAAAATGTTCGAACAAGAAGAGTATTAATAATTGAATGTGTAGGGGTAGAACCATATAAACCAGAAGACCTCACTGTTGAAGAAAATACTGGTGGATTGCATCGATGTATTGCTAATTATACTACACCTCCAGCATATGTTCCAGGACAAGCAGATGAAATTATTTTTGACAATTATAACCGTGCAAATCAAATTTATGAGATGACATCTCCGCGTGAAAAAAACCAAATAATCAATGATATTGGTCCATTGCCTGAATTAGGTTCCGATCCGCTTGTATTACTGTTTTGGCTGGCTGCAGCATTGCCGTTACATCCACGAAGGAAAGAAGGTGTATTGGATAATAGTCTAAGTGTTGAAACTCGGTTTCAAATTTTCAGTGATGTTCTGTTTAACGATGTTAGACCACCTAGATTCAGTACAACACAGAATAACAGTATGTTTGCTCGAGCACAAAGTGGATTATTGCAGTCATGTTTAATTTTTAGTGTTGTAATTTTCGGACTGTTGTATTCTTATTTTTATAAGAAAGCCATGTATACCTGAAAAGTTTGTTTAGAAATATCCTTCAATAAAATATGTTTTTATAGTTTTGGCATGTGTGTACTGACTCTGAAACGTACTATATAAAAAATTCTAACGTATTATATATATATATATATATTTACACGAGTATATTTATAAAATTTAACATGCAAAACATTTTTTTTCCCACACTCACAACACCAAAATTTAATGCTCACCTTCTCCATCATCATCACTACTCCTATTTTATTATTTTAAATATTTTCTCCATCAGCATCATCATTAACTTTTTCTTCATTATGATGTATTTCTACTACTTCTGCATTGGCATGGCAATAAACATTTAAAGGTTGTTTAAATATTACTTGTTTCGCCATTGATATCTTAGATGTACGTGCGCCATAATATTTTGCTACCAAAATTCTATTTTTATTTGGCAAATACGAATGATACGTTTTCTTTGGTAATAATGTCATCAAATATATATCTTTATACGTTTTGCTGATATAACCAGAAACTTCATAACGCCAATAAAATTCTACTGTAGTTCCTCCTGAATTATGAATGACAATAGATACACCACGCCATAAATCAGATGAAACAATTACTGAAATCTTATTAGCAAATAAAAAAAACGTATTATCCACATTTTCTACTGGATGATTTAAAATAGAGCCGAGCTTCACATTTCGAGCTATTACAATGTCTCCTTCAACAGTTTCAACATATAATCCAGTAACATCCGTATTTCCCGTTCCTTGCTTAGGTGGTGGTATAATATATGTTTTTCGATTGGAACGCATATGAATAAAAAACTGTTCCTCGTTTGTCATGCTTGCAATGTAATTAAAAACACAACCGTGGCCATTACGAGGGCCATTCTCCGGTTTCCAAAACTTTACAATATCACTATCAAAGGAGGAAAAGCATTCATTACTATTTATTTGATAATCTTTCATTCGCATTAAATCCTGTGGTATTAATACCATTTTTTTTTTGGGTCGATATGCTTTTAAAAATCCTTCTTTTACTAAGAAACCCATATATGCATCAATAGCAATTGTGCAATAAGATTTATGTTCACAAGGT
The DNA here is from genome assembly GCA_900128395.1 of Stramenopiles sp. TOSAG23-2. NCBI lineage: Eukaryota > Stramenopiles sp. TOSAG23-2. The sequence goes on from LT649892.1 coordinate 2,669, forward strand.
AAAGTAGATAAAATTTTACGGGCACTATTTGCATTTAAACAATACCCAGCACCAGAATAAAACATTTTGACTGGCATTAAATGTTTTGAAATTGGTTTTAATGCATTATTAATTTCACATCCACTTTGATGACAAAACTGGTGTAACAAAAATATATCCCAATCTTTTGGCAATTCTTTATATAACATTGAAAATTCTTTCAAAAAATTTGGCTTTAACGTTACATCATCTTCAAAAATACAACCAAATTTCAACTCTCGATTAAGTATTGTATGCATAGCATTGGTATGAGAGATGAATGTAGCAAGATGGCCTGTGTTTATTCCTATATCATTTACTAAGCGGTTTTTAGCATTATCACTAATTATAGTTAACTTCATAATATTTTCGTGCCTTTTGTCTTGTGTAAATATCTGACTTGCATCTGTTGCAATAAATTTTTCAACAATGACATTTTCTCTTTTAAATTCTTTAGATACGCATTCCCACCGATCTTTTCTTTTCGCCAAATTAATAATAATAAATGCACTTCGTGATGGTAAACCGGTTGGTAATTTTTGGACACGACTATAAAGTGGCTCTAATGAATTCGAGGAAGACGCTCCATCATCAGAATTACTTATTGTATAAATATATGTAACATAATAATAAACACAAAATGCTATAAAAAAAGATGTGCCTGGAAGTATAAAACATAAACCGCAACGACAACATTTTCTTTTTCGAAAAGGTCTCCCATCCCTCTTATTTTTCCTACGATTTGCGTGACGGTGCCTCCGCTTGGAAGAGTTTTGAACAAGCTTCATGTTGTATTTTGGGTTATGTCCCTTTGTTGCAGATCGATGTATTGCATTGCCTGGATTGTGAAAAAGAGTTATATATAAAGTTATTTAAAGAGATATTATTATCTTTATTAATTGAATTAATTGATTGATTGATGATGTGTGAGTATAGCACAGTAGACTACTCGGTATAGAGGACGATAATATATACACATTGATGATTTAAATAGATTAAAGGTATAGCTATTATTAGATAGAATAGAGGTACTGTACAAGGTACAAGGTTTACTTTTAGCTTTACTTGATACTGTATAATATTATATAGGAAATTATGCATCAATATTATTTACCTGGTATCATAATCTTGGGCTTCCTCCTTATTTTTTTGGATTTTATTGTTGCTATTCAAAATCATCTGCATATTCTTTATCAGAATCTTCAAAATCATCATCATCATAATCACCATTTTCATTATCATTGAAATAATTTACATCTTCCAAGTCTTCCAAAGCATCATCTTTTTCAAAGTTAGATATCATCTTTTCCAACCTTTGGATCTCCGCTTCCTCCTTGTTTTTTGGATTTATCATAGCATCGTCACTATCATCATCTTTTAGCTCTAAATTTTCCAATTTTTTTAATTCTTGTTGCAACATCAGTAATTCTTGTTCATCATCATCTTTCTCTTCGATTACAGTTTCTGCTTTTTTTTTTCCTTCCTTGACTACCATCTTCTTCGTTTTCTTCTTCTTCTCCTCCTCCTCAATAATATCCATTACTTCTTCTTTTTGTTCACTTTCTACTTTTCTTGTTCGAGCAGAAGAATTTACATGTTTCGAAATAACAGTAACAAATTCTTCATATTCAATAATTTGGTTGTCATTTAAACCGATTTCCTTTAAAAAGCTTTTGGCCTGTGATGCTGGTATTCTCATAGCTAGTAAACATTGTAAAAAATCGTCTTTGTCAACTGTACCTGAACCATCAAAATCAAAAGATTTGAATATTTCATCTAGAGCTTTTTGAATTGCATTCATTTCTGGTAAATTAGTCATACTTTCATTGTATGTATGTTTTGCATAATGAAGCGCAATTTTTTCAATTGATTGTGTAAATTTATTTACATCAACTTTCGCTACTTGAACTTGATTCTCACTTTCAAACTGATCATTATCATAATTTTCCGCTTCGAATGTATCATTACTGCTGGAACTATTACTTTCACTATCGCTACTATCATTATGTTTGACACGAAGGTTTCCACCACAAAGATTGATAAAAACAGGATAAGAAATTTTTCCACTTTTTTCTGCTTCAAATCGTCGAAGAATATCATCAATATCATTATCACTTAGTTCCAGCCAGGTATCATTTAAAACAGATCGAAATTCCTCTTTTGTAATTAAACCATTGTCATTGAAATCATATCGCTTGAATGCAACTTCAAAATCTTTTTCACAGTCCATTGATACTGCGCGTGCATAATTTTTTCTTAGTTTTCTAACAGTAGTCATATCACCATTCCATCTGACATCTTGTCTGTCGTTAAATATGAATCGTAAAAATTCATTGTAATCAACTTCACCATCACCATCATAATCAAAACGTTCGCCAAATATGTTAATTTCACTTTCTGTCAATCCAGTGCCCCAACGCATCATTGCTTCGCGAAATTCAGTAATGTCAATAGTACCTTCTCCATCTTTATCCATGCCATTAAATAAACTTTGCACATTCTTCAACCCGTCATCATTGCTAAAACCATTCATATGATCGCCGTCTTCATTTTCATTGATAATACGCCTCAACGTTTTTCTTACTTTCTCAGCTGCTTGCATGGAAATACCCAGATCACTATGTTGTATGCTTGCACTATCCGTACAAAATCTTAAAAATGCACGATAATTAATCGTTCCATTACCATCCTTATCAAATCTACTTAACAAGGAATTTTCCACGTCTTTGCTAATTTTAAAATCAATATCATTTAACACTTTTGCAAATTCCCCTCGTGTAACAGTGCCACTTCTGTCATCATCAATAATTTCAAATATTTCTCTAAAATCAGATGCATTTCCAGAGTTAATGACCTCAATGAATATTTTTTTTAATTTTGTAGCAGTGGCGGAGACACGAAATTCCAACTCAACTTGCTTTTGCCTTTCAGTAAGATTGTTGTTATTTTTCGGGGAAGCGTTATTTTCAATTTCTTCATCAGTTTCTTTCTTATTATCATCGGTATGTTTTGTATTATTGTTATTACTACTACCACGTGGTTTTGCTGATTCGGGTAATATTTCCGTTCCATAAACAAAATATAACAATTCTCTATAATCTACACTTTGGTATCCATTCACATCTAATTTATGGACAAACCAATCAATTTGTGCAGCATTAATTTCTTCAACACCTTTCACCATATCGATCGACGTTTTTAAATGTTCTAAGGAAATTGTACCATTGTTTTCTATTTTACTAGCTTCTTGTGCAAATGAACCTGAAGCAATTGCTTGTTTCAACAATTCTTTCAATTTAGCATCAAGTTTTTTTTCATCCATTTCAATATTATTGTTATTGTTGCTTAAATGAGTACCTCGAATCATGTTTGGGCTATTCTTCTCAACAAATTGATTATCAAAATTATCTTGACTTTGCATAGCAAGCATCAATTTCTTTTCCTCTTCTTCTCGTTGATTTGAAGCTGCAACTTTCATTGCTTCAATAGCTGTCAATCTTACTGGTTCGCCATTTTTTTTCTCCTTCTTCTTGCTTGTATCTTTTTCATTATTTTCAACTCCAGTTGAAAAGTTGACATTAGTTTGCTGTGAACCCAATGGTGTCCCAACACTCGTCATATCATGTCCATTTTCTCTTAAACTATTTTCCATTTCCTTTGCAATCGTTTTTCTTCTATCGTCATCTTCTTTCTCCGCTTTCATCGCTTGGAGTCTATCTTGGCGTCTTTTTTCAGATTGTTGAATGACATCTGATTCCAGTTTACGACGCTTTTCCAACAAAGCTCGTCTTCTATTTAAAACTGCTTGATGATCCTCGAGATACTCTTTCTCCACCGGGGATTCAACATTATTTCTTGTTGTTGGTGCTTCCTGAGTTTTCATCTTAGATGGCGGGGGCTGTGGCGAAAATTTTAACTTTTTTGTGGTATTCACTTTACTTGCATTTTGTTTTCTACCTCTTCTTGAATGCCCAATACTCGAAACTGGGCGAGACGTTTGAATATCGTTAACGTTATTTTTATTATTATTATTATTATTACTACTACTACTAGTAGTAGTAGTAGTAGTATGATGATGAGACTGTTTTAATATTGATGATTTGTTCTTCTTCTTTATTTTTTTATTACTACTACTATTACGGATGGAAGAAGAAGTTGTTGCTGTCTTTATTGTATCGTTCATAATATTATCACTTTCGTGCATCATAGTGCTATTTACTGTGATTATCATGTTTGTATTTTCTGTAATAGGTTTCCGTTCCGGTGATAATGGCATTTCTAGCTCTTTTTCTTTCATTTCAAGATTTAATTTCTTATTTTGCAATTGTAAACGACGTACAGTAGCATCCAAAGTCGAAACTTGGGCATTTTGAACCCTCAGTTGCTCTTGTTGAGCACGTACAATAGCTTCTAATTCTTCGTTTAAATAGTGATTATCACTATTTGTAGCATGGGCATTTTGTGTAGTTCTCAAATCATGTGGATTAAAATTATCAATTGGAGGGTCCATCAGACAATCCAATAAAATGTTGTAATATATTAACTCATTTGAAATATTTGAGCTTATGTTTAACTCATGAATTAAATTTTGTATATCATTTGGCGATATATTATGATCCAAAGTTTGCAACGATTGCAAAAGTCCATTAACACTAACGAGGGAATTATTTGCAGAAATAGTACTGCCATCAATATTATCATTATTATTATTGTCATTTGTTGGCTCTTCGCATATAACAAGTAGTGCCTGTAAATCATCGACTGCTACTGCGTATGGAACCTTTCGTTCTGCAGCGACAGATTGTAATGATTGTATAATTTTTGTTAACCACGGTAATGTATTATTGTTTTTTCTATTTGAATTTTTTTTTTTCTTTGAGATTTTTGATGTACGATTTTTTATTCTACTAGCGCTATATTGCGTTGATTTTTTCTTTTTCACACCATTTTTTTTATTATTTATACGAGAGGCAAGTGTATCTTGTAATTCATGGACTAGATCCGTCAAACGCTGATTTTCTTTTAATACATGAGTTCTTTGTACTTTCAGTACACGAATCGTATCTTTAAACTCATTTACATATCCATTTGCATCTCTATCCATTCCATTTTCCAAATTATTATTTCCTATTGATGGTGGTGAATTGACTCGGTAATCAAGCATTTCTTTCAAGCGTGTAACTTCCAATTTACATTCTTCTAATTCGATTAATGTTTCTTTCAACTTAACACCGCGTTGTTCGCGTTTTAAATCGTGTAATTCCTTGTTTTTTTTCTTAAGATTGTCTGTTAATGCGTACACCTGCCTTTGTAATCTAGCGACTAATTTTGCATTTGACGTGTCAACAATTGAAGGTGCATTATTATTGTTATTTCCATGGCCACCATTGCCATTATCACCACCAGCCTCTCTTGTTAATGCAGCTGTAATTGCAGCAGCAGCTTTACCTAATGTCGTTTCAACTTGTTCATCTTTTTTCTTTGCTTGGCGTTCTAAACGTGCAACTTTTGTTTTCATTAATTTTAATTCCTCCTCTGCTTTTGTAGCAATACGTTTTAATTGTATCAATTTCATATATTGTTCCTCTTTTTCCATTTTATCCCATGGGCCTTTTCTTTTCCTTCTAGACCTTGGGGTTCTTCCACCACCACTAATGTTATGCATGGATTTAGAACGAGGTGTTCTATTATTAATACCACCACTGTTGCTATTTCTATGATTATTGTTACTATTAACGTTACTACTGCCACCATATACATGAAGAATTGAACCATTTGCCGTCAATAAACGTGCAGGCATTTCCCCAACGCCATATTGACTGCTGATATTATTACTATTATTATTTTCACCTTTTAACCAACTATAACTATCTCCTCGTTGAACTTTTTTATTTTTTCTCTTGTTGTTATCTCTCGATGGTATACGTGGTTTTGCACTACTTGGACGTTTAAAACGCCGGCGAGTGGTATTAGCTGTGCCAGGACGATGCACTACTCGACGCCTTGAACCAACACCGCTATTATTATTAACAGGCGTTGCTGCACGCTTATTACTCGCTTTATTAGAGTTATTACCACGAGCATGTGATGCACTTTTTGGCCTACGCGACGATTTACCTGGTCGTCTAGGTTGGGTTATGTTACTAATACTTGGTTTTGAACTTGATTGGTCGTTGTTTTTCCTCTTGTAAACTTGCCGTCCGTGATTGTTCTCGCCATTGCTCTTGTTATTATTAGTATTATTATTATTTATTTGCTCTAACTTATCGTTTAATATATTTGTACATGTTTTCGTTTTTATATCAAATGTCCAACCTTCATTATTTTTACTGGTAAATTCTATTGTATTACCTTCTACATTAAAATGACATGTACGCGCTTTTACAAATAAGTCATCTTGGCCAGACCATATGCATTCGCTTGTACTGGTTATAAATAAAGACAAAATACCTTTTCTATCGTTTAATACTGCACGTAATGTTTTATCAGCGGATAAAAATATTTGCTCTGGGTGATCTGACTCTTCCATTATTATTATTATTATTATTATTATTTATACAACGCACCCACTCCCTCTAATTCTATTTTTACAACAAATATATCTATCTTTATCTACGCGTATTCCTAAATATGCAATATATATATATTGTGTCTAAACCTACAACAGATTGATGTACGATAATATTTTTTTCACTTCCTCTTCTTCTACTTTCTATACTTTCTACTGTGTATATAAATTGTATTTTTTTTCCAACAAATAATCGCAGTTACACTTCTGATTTCCTTGTTGTGATGAATCGGGATAACGTTTTATTATCTCTATAGCAGCAACACAGCATCGAGCTTCAATAAACAGAACACAGCATGGAGACGGAAACTGACTGTGCTGATCGTTGGTGATGTTGGTATAATACTGTATGTATGTTATTATTATATGTTATTTACTATATATACATCATTGTTTTTTGCAACTATTGATGTGTTGTTACCAAGTATTAGTATGTTGCTGTTATTTTTTTATAATAATAGCACCAATAATACCACCATGGTATATTATTGTATTAGTACAGTAATTGTGCGCGAAAAATACAATAATAATAAAAATTATTACACATTAGTATTCTCTATGGAACGGAAGGAGAATTGAAATAAAGAACAAACTAAACCGAGCAATTCATTCATTATTTGATATAACAGAAGTATCCATTTTTTTACATTAGTGATATAAGAGTAGAAGAAACGATGCCTACTCTATCAGATGAAGGAGAGGACCGGAAAGAATCGGAAGAAGAAGAAGAGGAGGAGGAGGAGGAAGCAGTGGAAGAAGAATCAGAAGAAGAAGACCAGCAGAAAGAAGTGGAAGACAACGATAAAGAAGAACAACAGAAATCAAATGTTAAAGAAAATGATGACTCAGAAGATAAGGCAGAAAACAAAGTAGAACATGAGCAAGAAATTGATTTATTTGCACTCGCAGAGAATGAAAAGTCTATGAAACATGGTGTTGAGGAAGATAAAGAAGATGATGATGATATTAACAATTATGAAGCAGATGATGATGAAAAACGAAATAGAAAAATAAATCGTAACAGAGAAGATGTCGAAAACGAGGAAGAGATAGTAACAGAAGAGACAAATAATATGGCAAAGAAAAATTATAAAACAGAACGTAATAAGAAAGACAAAGAAGAAGAAGAAGAAGAAGAAGAAGAAGAGGAAGAGGAAAAAGTATCGCAATCTATAAAAAGAAGAAAGACCATGGATAAGGAAAAAAATTCATTTGTACATAATGAAAAATACCAAGTCAGATTTCGCAATTCGAAGAAATCACAAATATTGAGGGAAATTAATAATTTGTCAATGATATTGCAATCTGAGAAAAGTCCAACCTTTAATTTGACTAGAGAGCGTTTAAAATCGTTGGAAAATCAAATTGATGCGTTAAGGAAAACTTTGAAAATTGTACAAAATGAAATTGAAAAAGATTCGATAGAATATGAAAAAATAAAGAAACAAACAGAGGAAGCGTTCGGGAAATTAAGTGAGCAAATCAAACCATTGTTAGCTCAGAAGAAGTTATTGGTGAAAGAAGTTCATGTGCAACGTGGGGATCTTGAACATAAAAAACGAGATGCAAATTTATACAAACATGCTTTAATTGGTGTTGAAAGAGAAATCGGACGGGTACGCCAAGAAAGGATTACTGCCACTGGTCGTGATGGTGAAATTGATAGAGCCATTCATAAGTCCATTTACAGTCTTATACAAAAAAGGGAAGAAATGAAAGAAATTGTGAATATGTTAATGAGGGTATTTAATGCATATGATGATGGTTTGAAATCATTAGATCATATTGTTCAATTATGGAATAGTGTTCACAAAAACAACAACAACAACAATAACAATAACAATAAACAACAAAAATCAAGTGCTGCTAGTGGGCTGAAAAGCTTCTTTGCTCGTTCAAATAACAACAACAATAATAAAGATAATGCAAAACATCGAGCGTCTACACTCCAAGAGATTGAAACAATTGTTGCAAAATTATGTGATAAATTAAGTGTATGCAACGATATGGTAAGATATTTAGATAGAATCAAAGGTATCTCAAATACAGCAAAAACAATAACATTACCAGCAACACGAGCCTACCAAAATTATAATAATGGTAATAACAACGACAACTATGTAAACAATAACGATGATGAAAAATATTTAAAACTATCAAGTACAATTGAATTGTTAAATTATGCATCTATTGTATTAAAAGATTCATCATTACAATTTTTAGATTATTGTGAACTTCGTATGAAAAATAAAAAGCCCCAAGAATATTTAGAATTCTTAAGCAATCGTTTAACACAAATATGTCAATTAAATGGCATTAGTAGACATTCATTAAATAAATTACAAAGCTCTAGTCGAAGCATACAAATTAACAATTCCCAGCAAGGAAATTGGTAAAGATTTAAATGAGGGTTATAATCTAAAGGTATCATAATAATAATAACAAAAACATTTAGATTGATTAAAGAATGTGATTTACAACTTGATGAAGGAGTAGCTTTTTTAACTAACAAAGGAGAAACGCGATTGCAGGCAACACCGCCATTTAATGATGGAGCGGCTATATCTGAGACACATGACATGGAACACATCAGGAATGACTCTATTCGTCACACACCGGTTAAATCAAAAACAAATACACATACCGATAAACGCA
>LT649893.1:0-11860 GCA_900128395.1 Stramenopiles sp. TOSAG23-2
TATTACTTTAACACGAGAAGTGTAAAAATATTATAACTTAGATTTTAACCATCATTATATATGTGTATATAATACGAAGTATGTATTTTTTATTTTGAGAGGTATTTTTTCTAGTGGTTTAACTTTTTTATTTTTAAGTATAATCTCTCATTTATACTCGTAATATAAAAAAATATATTTTCTCAAATAATATTATTTTCATCTTTTCCCTTCTTCATTTTTCGTTTTTTTATTTCTTTTTTTCTAAAACTTTTTGTATTTATAAAATTCAATTTTAATAAAAGTATTCACCATATTATGGAATTTATTTTTTAAAATGAATGCTTACAAAGCATACATTCAAAATATTGCTTTACTTATATGAAATATAAAATGATATCATGTGTATATATATATATATATATATATGCATATATATTGTATATTTTGATATATTAATGCGTTGCAATTGGAGGCGAATGTTGTACATTAAATAATGTTGTTGTTGCTTGTGGACTATTGCGATGGTTTTTATTTTGTAATTGTTGTTGTTGAGTTGGTACTGGTGAACGTGATTCACCATTTTCATTATCATTGTTATCATTGTTTCCTTGTAAAAATACAATTTCATTTTTCGTAGGTGTTTGTCTATCTTCCTCACCACTTAACTTTCGTTTTTTGGTATTTGGTACAGAAAATTTACCAGACCAATCATCTTTTGGACTTTCTTTTTTCTCTTCTTCACCATTATACACTTGAAGGCTACGTTTTACCCCAGCTGCAACATGGGAGATATTGTTTGCTGCTGCAGATTGTACCAATATTTCTTCTGACATTAAATTATCTTCAAGAATAGATGGTAACATTTTTTGTGATACTGGTCTAACTGGAGATGGTGTATTTAAATCTGTAGATTCTTTTGTAACGGCTTGCATAGTTGTCATGCCACTATCTTCACTGGATGCAACTCGGTCTTGCAATACAGCGACTTCGCTTAAAAATAGCATTGGATCAAATGCAGCTGCTTTATCAAGCACTTCATTGACCCGTTTGTTGGTTTTCAATGCAGTTGCTAATTCTCCAACATTAATAATTTTGCACATTTGTTGATTACTATCACTTGCATCACTATCCGAATCGTCGTCTGAATCTTCTTCACTGTCCGAATCTTCCTCTGAATCCTCTTCGGATTCTTCTGATTCTTCTACTACTACCACTTTTTTCTTTGGTTTTCTTTTCTTTCTTTTCTTCTTCGTCCCTTTTGCCCCTTTAGCTTTTCTTGTTGCATTATTAATAGCACCACCACCACCAGCTTTGCGGCTTTCACGTCGTTTTTTAGAATTGTATGGCCGTGTGACAGCACCGTGGTGACGTTTCATATGATACCACAAACCACTTGCACCTGCATATGGTGGGTCATTGGGGCAGTGTGGGCATTTATACAATTTCGATTCACTACCTTTTTTACTTTTTCTTCCTTTCTTTTTAGGCGTGCTTGCTTTTTGTTTTGCTTGTTTTACATTTCCCATTATTTCATCAGTTGGTGAGATGCTCTGTTCACTGCCATTATCAGATGATGATGATGACATAGTTGTTTTCACTTTTAACTTATTTTTTTTACCTTTTGCACCTAATGTTCTTCCCATTTTTATTTTTTTTTAATGTATATATACTATAGTATATTTTCTTTATATTATATATATATAATATAATATCACTATTTTCAAAATAGACAAAATTTAAAATATTTGTTTGCAAACCACCTTGTTCGTTTAGTTTTAGTTCAAACGTCTAGCTATATATATATATATATGTATATAGAATTACTTTGTTATCGTGTGGAACTCCTTCTCTTTTTATATATACAGTAATAAATAATATATATATAAATAATGTGAGTATCGTAGTGCTATTACATGCTGAAGTTGAAAGTTGAAAGTTGAAATTTCTACTGACAGTTGAAATTTTATTGCGTCTCGACATGCTGTGTCATCGTATTTCCAAAAATCTGAAAGAAAGCAAATCGCAACTGAATTGTGAAAAAGTTGCAAAATAAAAACGGTGGCGAAAAAAATGATAAAAATTAGCCGGCTTTTATACTTATACAGTACAATACATGAATATTGATAGGAAAAGATGGGTTTGAAGACTTGTATAAAAAAACTCGCTCTATGCTCTGGATAAACCGATAGACTTTGCACTTAAGCGAGTTTCCCATACTATTTCTATGCTAAATAACCCATTGTATTCCAATGCTATTTTTTCGAAGCTACTTTTTTAAGGGTTCTGAAACAGATTTGAACAAATTAGTCAAGCAATTAGCATTAAATAGCACTAGAGTAACTTTGGAAAGTTTCCAACCTAATAATATAAATAACTACTTGCTCATTGCTCATCTCCCCCCAGAGGGATCTCTCTACTCCGGGTACCTGAGCATATAAACTTAGCATTGCGAGCGAAGCGTATATAGGATCTCTCCTCTGCTCTGGTTCGACGGAGAGGCAATATATCTATATACATCTATATATAACAACAAATAGATCCTTTTATAAATAATAAAGTATAGTGTACACCTACTCATTAATAAAATTTATTTCCTTCCATCTAATTTAATAATTCAATGATATTTAAAATAATAATTATTATAAAATGAGTCGTGTGAATAATAAAACGCATAAAATAAATTATACTATTGGTGGGCAAGTAGCAGAAGGTTTCGAAGAAGTGCGTAAAGCATTTGAATATAATTTTCAATCTGGTGTAGAAGTCTCTTCACAATTGTGTATATATTATCAAGGTGTATGTGTGGTTGATTTGTATGGCACGGTAACAGATGATGTAACACCTGGTGGTCTAATCAATGATGGAAATGGTAATCATTTAATGGCTACACAAAAAGGATATGGAGCACATAGCATTCAGCAAGTATTTAGCTCTACAAAAAACTTAAGTGCAATTGTCGTTGCATTATTAGTGGACAAAGGCTTACTTAAATACAATGAGAAAGTTTCTACATATTGGCCAGAATTTGGGCAACATGGAAAAGAAAATATAACAGTAGCAGATATTTTGAGACATGATTCTGGTTTGCCACAATTTTCAAGACAAGCAACGCAGGAAGACATGGAAGATCAATCCATTGGAGGAAAATTAGATCAATTAATAGCATCATCAACTCCCAATTGGTCAACGCCACATACATCTACAACAGAAAATCCAGAGTTAAAAACATTACGAAGGGCATATCATGGCCAAGCCAGAGGTTTAATATTGCAAATGATCGTCCAACGTGTTGATCGAAAACATCGAACAATAGGTCAAATTTTACGAGATGAAATTGTTATTCCATTGAATTTAACAAATGAATGTTTCCTTGGCATGCCATTAGATATTCAACGATCTGGTAAGATTCATATTGCAGATATGTTAAGCATGGAAAGTGGTGCAAGAGAAGCATTTGACGAATTTAGAGATGATGAAAAACAAAAAGAATTACAAAATTTATCTGAAGAACAACGTCTTTCAGTTGCAAAGGCAATTCAAGATGCCTTAGCAGAGAGGAAAAAAAACAATAACGATCCAGTTTGGTCCCGAGTTGATCCAGATGAAGAGACGCATAGCGATTTGTGGAGTAAACATGAAAAGAATGGATTTATGGCAATCGTTCGTATGGGCTGTTCTTTTAGTGGAATTAGAAATGGAGAATGGAGTAGATTACATGAGAAACCTTCGGAAAATGGACATACCAATGCAAGATCTTTAGGAAAAATTGCAGCTGCAATGGCAGGAAGAGGTGCATTTGATGGAGTTCAATTAATGAGTACGGATGCATTTGCTGAATCGCATAGTAATATTACGCATAAATTTGATGATATTTTATTAGCTGATAGTAGATTTACACAAGGAGGATTTGCAGAATTTCGATTGGAACAGACTGCTTTCAATACAAAAGAAGGTGAAGGTAATATATTTGGTGGTGCAAATACTTTTGATTTAGAAGGTAGTTTTTTCGGCTGGGGTGGTGCTGGTGGTTCTGTTTTTATTTGGTCTCCAGAATATGATATAGGTTTTGCATATACGATGACTGGGATGGCTAGATACATTGTTGGTGGACCACGTACAAAACGTATTTTTAGTGCATTATGTGAATGTATCAATATGATTGATATATATGAAAGTAGTATGGATAAAGTTGATTTGTGAAAAAAATTTAATTTATAATACTGTAGTAGTATTCTGGTATTCTAAGTAGAGCTGGACGCTATGATTAATATGGACATAGCACTAAACCAGGTATTTTGCGCAAAGAATATTCCTTATAATTAATTAAGGGACATACCATTAAATAAAGCTGGAAAATATAATACTAATCATTGACTTTATATTCATAATAAATGCATCAATTACCTTAATAGTTAAATATCAGATAAGTTGGTGATTATTAAACATTCCAGGTACTGCGCATCCTATGTGTTTTGTAGTCTAATTAAAAAAAAATGTTTTTGAAGAAGGAAGAAAGAAATAATTAATAAGTAGTGCAGTACTTACATCGCACATCAATATTAATAATTATACATATTTATATAATTTACAACATCATCCTTCTCTCTCTCTCTCTCTCTCTCTCATTATTTAGCAATACGATTTCTTACATGTTTTTATTTCCCCTCTTGACATTTTTAATTCATTGATACAACCAACAACAAAAGTTTCTTTCTACTACGTATATAATAAATAATAAGTAGGAAAAGAAAATTAATAATAATTAAAAAACAACGCTGTATTATTATTATTACAGTAGTAAGAATATCTATTAATAAATATATAATTAAATAATATGGGAGGAACTGTATCAAAAGAAGTCATTACAATTGAAGAGGCGAGAGAAAGGATATCAGACGATGATTTGAACAGACTGATTTACGCATATCGGAAATTATACAATAACAATAATAATAGAAGTAGTAGCAATGTACATTCAAATTATAATGTTGGGATATCATTTAGTAACTTTGATAGGTATATTTTATGTGAATATTTACCTATGCCAAGAAAACTAAAAATGATTTTTTTTTATTCATTATTGGGTCGATCGAAAGATGTGTTTTTAACGTTTGATGATTTACTACGCGCATATGCCGTCACATATTTAGGTACGATGGAAGAAAAGTGTACTTTAATTTTCTACATGTTAACTGTGACAGATGGACATCAAAGTGGGTATGGTGATAGTGTTATGTGGGAAAAAAAATTACATAAAGAATCAGTAGTTGATTTTGCTAAATTTTTTGCAAGTTTTCCTAAAGATGTTTTGCTACAACGCAGTATGTTTATCCAATTGTTTGAATCTGATACAGAAGTTACGGAGGAAGAATTTGTTGATTGGGCTGTGCAGGCTGAAGTATCGAAAACTATTTTTATTAGATGGATATCAATCGTTGGAAAAGGAATATTTAATAAAATAGCTAAATATGATTTATCTGAGATCAATAAACAAGAATTTGTCATGATAGAAAATGATAATAGTGGCAAGATTTCTAGAAGAAATAGTTTTAATACCAACAGAAAAAAAGATAAATCGGATGCTGCTGCTCAACAAGCGTATATTTTAAATTGGTTGAAGGATAAGTATTTAGAATTAGAAGCATTGAAAGAAAACGAAGATGTAGATGATACGGGTCTCAATATTAACAATATTAATATAAAAGATACAACTGCTAATAATGATAAGACTGCCGTTAGCAAAGATGTGAACAGCGTGGATGAAATACAACTAGGAGATCTTTTTTCTCCGCCAATACCACGAAGATTATTAAACTTAATTTTTTACTATGCTGATGAGAAAAATGTTGGTATGGTTGATTCTGGTTTTTTTGTAGGTACGTTGTCTCGTATTTTTACTGGCTCGAGTGAAGAAAAGTTTCATTTTATATTCGATCTTTTTGATCGTGATGAAGATGGTTTCTTATCTAAATCAGAGTTGGTTAATATATTTAGAAGTTTAAATCAAATCGAGGAAGAGTTAGAGCAAGATGGAAAAGTTACACGTAGATTACCAATGAAATCTACAGTATCAAAGTTTCGGGTTGCAATGCAAAAAGCGGCAGCAAAAGTATCTACGAGTTCCAGAAAAAATCGCAGCGATACTACAAATAAACATATAAACACTTTGGTAAATCATTTATTACAAAATGATTCATGCAAAATGACATATAAAGAATGGGAAAATTGGGCTTCAACAAATCCAAATATATTTTCATTTATTGAAACTACAATACAAAAAGCAATTGAATCCACGCCAAATACACGATTGTCTCCAAGTGCTGAGTTAGAAGCAATAATTGAGGTAAAGAATCCAATGTATTCAGATGATAAAATCCGAGAAGGCGAGGAATGGTTTATTTTATCAAGGCCATGGTGGAGAAAATGGGAGGCATATGCAAGATCCGAACAGAAAAAGTCAAAACAAAATTTAAATTCCTATATTGAAAATAGCAGCAACAATGATATTTCAAATGAATTGAATAATTTTGTATCTATTGATCGTCCTGGTAAAATTGATCAGTCCAACATTTTAAGTGGTGTAACTAAAATTAGTCTTTGCTCCACCATTTATTACAACCAAGATTATGTAATTGTAAATAAAAAAGTATGGAAACTGTTGGTATCTTGGTATGGTGGTGGCCCGGAAATAAAACGGACGGTTGTGAAAGATGGGGATCGTGTAGAGCTTGAATTGCATCCTGTAGTATTGCGGATATCCATGAAATCGGTGGAAGGGGAAAAAGGAGGAGAAATAGATCGCCCGCGTCGAATGAGAAACGTAATTGATATTGTAGTTAGTAGATTTCAAACTGCGACGCAAGTAAAACGCATTGCCTGTAGCGCCTTTGGATTGAGATACTTTAACAAAGTACGTATGTGGGACTGTCGCCAAGATAGGCACCCAATGTTAATTAGGCCAGTTGGTGGAGTAGAGTCTCGAACAGTTGAAGATTTTGATTTTCTAGATGGGCAAAGTATACAATTAGAGGAAATGTCGAGAAATGGAGAATGGCCATTTAAAGTTGATTTAAAAAATCATGCATACCAGCCAGCATTATCTAAATTGCCTGGAATTGCTGGTTTGTATAATTTAGGAAATACATGTTATATAAACGCATCCGTGCAAGGTTTAATGCATGTGCCACTACTATCAGAATATTTTTGCAAAGAGTATCACATTTCAGATCTAAATGCAACTGCGGCATTGGGGAGTAAAAACGCTGAATTAGCATGTGCATACAGTCTATTGACAAATGAAATGATGGGTAAAAAAGCATCTTCATATGCTGTCTCACCTCGCATATTTAAAAGATCCTTAGGACATTTCAATCGAATGTTTACCGGTTATAATCAACATGATGCGCAAGAGTTTTTGTCCTTGTTTATGGATGGTTTACACGAAGATATTAACAGGGTCAGGAAGAAAATGTATGTAGAGATAAAAGATTCGGATGGGCGACCGGACGATGTAGTAGCAAATGAATGGTGGGATAACCATTTAAGACGCGACAATTCTATAGTACAAACGTTGTTTGCGGGTCAGTTTAAATCAAAAGTGCAATGTGCAGCTTGTGGTTATATCAGTAATCGTTTCGAACCGTTTACTATGTTACAAGTTCCTTTGCCATTACCAAGTGAAGTAACGATAGAAATACTAATTGTCTTTTGTGGTAGTAATAAACAATCGTTGCGCCTTGGTTTACGTTTGAAAAAAGGTAATAGCTCGCCATTTCACATCAAAAAGGCAATTGAAAGCATGGATAGTGACATTCCAAATTATTTAAAACCAAATGGTCAACCGTTGAAAAGTAAAGATATGGTAATTGGCTACTGTCGCTCAGTCAGACAAATCGATAAAATTTTAAGGGATGACGAGTCAATCAGATTGGGTAGTACAAAAGTTAATTCCAATAGAAATCCATATATCTGTTATCATTCACCTGTAAATGATAAGAAAAGATATTTAAGCACGGTTGGCTTTAAAACAGGCTTGTACATTGACATTGCTTTCAAAAAGAATATTGTAAAACTTGGAAGGATTGAAAAAATCTACGATGAAGATGATCAAATATTAGACGTAGAGTTTGATAATGATGACGAGATAAAACAGATTTATGGTGATGATAAACAAAAGGCTCAACAAGGCGATGAAGTAAACGATAATAATGATAATAGTGATAGTTATGATGAGGACGAGGTGGAAGATCTTTACATAAACAAGACCATAAATGTCAACATGGTAATACCAGATCCAACTGTATTGTATTTTATAAATCGTGTTCAATACAATCGCAAATATTATTTTGGTGTTGAAAAGGCCGTTAATATGGTCGATCGACCATTTTTATTAAGGCTGATTACAACAAGTACAACATGCAAGGAGCTTTATAAAATTATTTATGAACATTCACAGCAAATTATCCCCGCAAATTTACGCGAAGATGAGATTGATTTAGACATTGATTACACAAAATTCTCTGGAACAGGTGATGACTTGGAAACCAATTATGATGCCGCCGCTACTGTTAAAAACGACACAGGTATAACGAATCAATTACAAGAAAAATATGGATTTTCATTGCACTTTGTTGACATGGATTACAATACATACAGACGGAATCATTATCCTGGATTATCATGTCCAAATTGCCCATGGACAGATCGATGTCAAGGATGCTTAATTACAGATGTAGAAAATATATATTTAAATAAGACATTTAGAAAAAAGAGTATTACAATTGCAATACAGTGGAATGAAAATAATTCAAATACCTATATTCGAAAATCGACGTCTAAAATTGAAGGAGCTAAATTTAGACAGCCAATTAAACATGAATCAATCAATCGTTGCGATGCATTAGATAATAAACGCTTATCCATTTATGAATGCATCAATAAATATTGCAAAGAGGAGACAATGGATGGGAAAGATCAAGTTTATTGTAGTAAATGCAAAGAACACCAAGATCATACAAAGCAAGTGACTCTTTACAGGCCTCCTCCGGTTTTGATTATCCATTTGAAACGCTTCAAATTTACACAGCGTCATGGTGAGAAAATATCTACTCAAGTGAATTTCCCGATCAATGGGTTGGATTTATCATTTGCTTACTCTGATAAGCCAAAAGACCCAATACCATTAGACTTAACATGGTGGGAATATTTGGGAGGAAAATATGATGCCAATAGAAGTGTAGAACGCACAAATGATGATGATGAAGAAGAGGTTGAGACAAAACAGGAAAATATGAAAGATGAAGAAAAAATGGTAATAGAAAAAGATAATTTTGTATATGATTGCGTAGGTGTTGTAAATCATTTTGGAGGAACATCAGGTGGCCATTATGTAGCATATGCAAAAAATTCATATGATAATAAATGGAGACAATTTGATGATTCTCGTGTTCGTGTAATTTCAAGAAGTGAAGTTGTATCAAGAAATGCATATATTATGTTTTACGTTCGTAGAGATTTACCAGAGACTGGAGTAGAGGAAATATATAAATGCCGAAAGCCAACAAAAAAGCAAGCGGAGGAGTTTAATAAATTAGTAGCATCCACAACACGATTTACTAGTATGTTGGATAAATGTATATTGGCGTGAATGATTTGTAATATCATATATAAACATATAAGAAGCATGTACATGATATAATAGAGATGTATGATACGTATGAGATATGATATGATACGAAGCGTATGATAATGATACATTAAAATATTTTTAAATAATACGGAGGCTAAAAAATATGAATGTGTGTATATAATTGTTTTGTACAATGTACTTTTGCTGTCCTCCCTCTCTGTATAAATCTCACGATGCAACTCCACAAATTATACAACACTCGTATATTTATATATTATATAATATTAATACACGCTTCCTTTTGTAATTTATATATATACATTCCCTATTCGTACACGCGTATAATTTTTTCTCTTCATTGTTGTTGCGTCTTTAAAAAATCTTCCAATTGTTTTATTTGTTTTTCAATAAATTCACGTTCTTTTTTTTGACTTTCTCTTGCTGTTTTGGTTTTTGTCATTTCCCTATTTTGTACAATTTCAACTTTGTCCATTAAATCTACTTTCATGCTTTGTAAATTTTGACGTTTTTTTATTAAATTTTGATGTTTTTCATCCAATGTTGCTACTGTTTCCTCAGCTTCTACGGCTTTCCGTGTACCAAACGCTACAGCATTTAAATACAAAGTTTGATATGCTGCTAACGACATCCTAATTTCATCCCTAACTCTTAAAAGCACTAATCCTCTTTCCGGTGTTTCCAACGTTACTTGCCTTAAAAGTTCATCAAAAGCTTGAGAATACAAATCCTCTCGAACAGGACATATGCCATTGTTTCTAGCTTGCCTTCTGCTTAAACCTTCATCAAGTTTATCTTGCAAATCAAAAACATCTTCCCTACCAGATGTTTTATTAGTACAATATTGTTTCCAAATATTTCCATCATCGTCTTCCAAAGCAATCGGTGGTAACAATGTGTTTAAGACATCGTTCGAATGTATACCACCACCAATTGCAGCATTTTTTGCTAAAGTTGATTTAGCACTAACAACTGATGTACTATTAGACGTATTCATTAACAAAGGTTCATCCCTTTTTACTAAACTACCTTCCATATTGATATATTATTTTCTATTTCCAAAAGCAAAGAATAATATATATATATATTTAATATAAATCAAAATCAATCAATAATAACAAAAATAGAATTATTAATCAAGAGTAGTGTAAAGTAAGAAGGTGAATGGTGTAATATAGTATATCTGTATATTGATAAGAAAATGCCTAGATACTTGCTTAATAACTAATCAATACACAAAGTATGAATATATGTATATATACATGTACTTTTACCTTTTGCTGGATTTACTTTCACAAATATTATTATTAATTGTTTTTGATTTTTATATTATATATACATGTACTTTTACCTTTTGCTGGATTTACTTTCACAAATATTATTATTAATTGTTTTTGATTTTTATATTATAACTGTTTTACCAGTTGTTGAGAAGAATTTTTAACTGGTGCTTAAATTGTATTCTAATTTCCACTTTCAAGTATAAATTAGTGTCATTTGATAGGTAGAAATCGAAGATCCCCCATTGTAAATAGAAAAAAAATCATCATGGCGACCCTTTTTTCTGAGAGAGACCTTCCCGTTGTCAAATAAACTTTTAGTATACTAATAAGTACAAATTACACATATTTTACTATCAAACCTCGTGCATTATAATTCCTAGATCTTGCAAAAATCATGAATTTTTGGAAAAATTTCAGACATTTTTTATATTTTTAATCCAAGAAGTTGCCATAACCGCACTGTATGAATTGAGCATTTTTATAAAGGGCACGACGGTGATTTTATACATATAAAGAATATTTTTTTTGATCAACAGAAAGTGAAATGAAGTGTAATCCATCACAAATAATAAATGCACAAATCAAAAAGAATGAATAAAATATACAAGTTGCATCACAATATAGATAGATATATAGATAGATAGATACAGACGTGTGCGTGCAATTAACAACAAAAGTGAAACAATGGCATCGTTACTTACCGATGATACAACAACAATAACGACGACGACAACAACAACGATGACAAGAAGAAGAACAACGCCAACAACTGAAACATCTGAGCAAATGACCGATAATGAACTTTCACATTTTGAAGATTTACCTGGTATATTACAAATATGTATTGGTACTGCTACAAAACCAGGTCTCATAGCATATTTTGATGATGATATACTTGCAATGATAAATATGTTTGCGAAAACATGTAAAAAATTTCTTGAATATGATT
>LT649894.1:0-11844 GCA_900128395.1 Stramenopiles sp. TOSAG23-2
CATAATGGCATCAATAAATACTAACAATGGCGTTTTATTTCCGATTGGTGCCATTCCAACAATGATTACTCCATTCATTGATAATAATAATAATATTGAAATTGATTATAATGCAATTGATGGATTACTAGATTTTTATATTGGTAAGGGATGTGTTGGTATATTTTCTCCATGTTTATCTTCTGAAATGTTTGATTTGTCATCTAGTGAACGGTTAGAACTAGCGAAATATATATTTACCAAAGTGAATGGTCGTATCGTTGTTGTAAGCACTGGAACATATGATGGTAAAACTATTGAGGAACAAGGTGAATTTATCAATGAAATGTCTAAATATTGTGACGCGGTTGTCATCAATACATCTACACTTGTTCCTAAAGAATCAAGTGAAATTGAATGGAAAACCGCAATGGAGACCATTTTATCACTTACTGGAAATGTTAAATTAGGTTTATATGAATGTCCAGTCCCTTATAAAAGATTATTATCCCCTGATCTTATTGAATGGTGTGCTGCAACAAATAGATTTTATTTTCATAAAGATACGTCATGTTTATCCACTGAAATCAAAGCAAAAGTGAAAGCGGTATCTAAACATACAAATTTTCGATTTTACAATGCAAATGTAGAGACACTTTTGACGTCACTTCGTGATGGTGGTCATGGTTTTTCTGGAATTTCTGCAAATTTTTATCCACAATTGCATGTATGGTTGTGTAAACATGCTAATGTACATAGTAATAATGGTGGGGATGATAAGGTGATAAAAGAAAAACAACTACAAAAGGTTCAAGATTTCTTATCTCTTGCAGAAGCGACTGTATGTATTAATTATCCAGCAAGTGCAAAAGCATATTTATGTAGCCATTTATTTATATTAAATAATCATATTTGTAGGACAAAAGGACCAGATGGGAATCCAAAAGGCAAGACTCCATTTTTAGAACATCAAATTGTTGCATTGAATGCTATGAGAAGAATGGAACAAAGTTTATCAAAGGAGTTGGGGATCGTATGATATAAAATATTTTTCGTATTCACATATCATATTCATATCATATCATATATATATTATTATATATTACTTTTTTCCATTTAGATACGACATTTTGTTACTAAAATCTCCTCTCTCTCTCTCTGTCTGTCCTCCCTTTCCTACTAGCACTCTATCTAGTATTAATACTCTAGTATCATTACGTATAATGTAATTAAATACAACAAAAATCATTTATCAGGCGGTGTGGGGCTCGAGGTAGAGGGGGGTATGAATATATTATACGGATACGGACGTAAAATAAATTTATAAAATATTATTAATCTTCATTACCTTCCTCTCTTTTAATCGAAGTAAATATAATGCTATTTTCAATTACTGGATCTGAACGGGAGAAGAAAGCAAATACACGTTCTTTTAAAGCTTTTGATCTAGGCAAATTTGAATTTAGTAACATTCGAAAATATAATTCTAACTGGCTTCTCCGCTTTTCTAAATAATTTGGTTGTCTATTGCCAAACCATTTTTTTCTTAGGAAAACGTAGGACGTCCAAAGCTTCCGGAGCAAATCTAACTAAATCTGTATGAAATTTTAATATAGAAGAATATCTACGAAATACTATCCATTTCTGTTTACCATCCGCAATAACAATTTTATATGCAGCGAAATTATCTGCTATCAATGTAACAGATGGTATCCGAATAGTCAATGCTGCTAAATTTACAAGATTATTTTGTTGTGAAGACATTGATGGTTGTTGTTTCATATTAATATTATTATCATTATTATTATTATTATTATTAATTATTTGATTTGTACTGTGAAATTTAGTTAAACTACTATACCCTGTTTCGTCTGTCGTGACTTCCGGTGCTTGTTTCGTTTCATTATCTGTTACTAAACTTGCCATCGTAATTATTTCTGAATCTATATATCAAGTCATTTGTTTTTCTCTTGGCTAGCATGTATCCGATACACTAACCTATATGTACAACTATATCGAATTATCCATCAAAACAATAGATATCTTTTTTATTGCGCAGAGGATTGGCGGATTTAGATTGGCAGCATTATTTTTTTGATCATTTTTTCGAAGATTTCACAGTGCTATCCAGGCTATCAAATGACCCTGAATTATACTTGACAGGGTAATTAGAATACGAATTTAGATTGTCTGCCTTCGGTTTTTATCGGCCTCTTTTCAGTTAAAAAAATATTCTGTGTGTCCTGTGACGCAAAAAAAGTTCTGTCCGCCTGTGTGTGGCAACTGTGTGTGTTGTGTCCATGGTAAATATTATTTGATTTTGTGTTCTGTTAGTCGCTACTGCAATTTCTTTGCAATATGGTAAATCAAAAACCTACAAGGGACATACCATTAAATATCTTTTAACTTCTCCCTGTTTTAACGAACGTACTTATGAAAAACATATATCTATACCCTTCCACAGAAAACATACTGTACTGTAGGTATAGATGAAAGAACAATATTTGAAAACAAACAATAGATCGTTGTTTTTGGTATTACATATATATAGATATTTATAACAGAAATAGTATATAAATATGAAGCAACGATATCAAGCATTTTCGTATATAATAATAGCATTTGCTTTGCAACAAATTAAAACAACTTATGCTACTGATAATGGCAATGTAAACTATGGCACGGACCCATTGCTACAGCTGGAGGTAGATAATAATGGAAATACGCTGAACAATAATAATAATAATAACAACAATAAAAATGGGAACAAGAATAAAATTGACGATAATAGCTCTGCTACGAAATTGTTAAAGAAGAACTATTATGATAATATTGAATTAATTCCGCAAGTAATATCAACACAACCACGTGTGACATATTATGAGAACTTTTTAACAGATGACGAATGTGAATATTTTAAAAATAAGGCTCCTGAACTCGAAGATTGGGATGATACTCGTAGTTACACGTCTGTTTATTTTAAAGATAGTGCATTTTACAACAACGAGATGGTAAACAAAATTGAATGGAGAATTGCAGGAATAACGGGAATCATGCCACATTATGATCAAGAAGCATTGTGTATACATAAAATAAAACCAGAGCCTGATATCAATAAAAAAAGATTAGATAATATTCATCATGATAAAGCAAATAAACCTTGGACGACTGTCACTGTTTTGATGTATTTAGCTGATACGGAATTAGGAGGTGAAACGATATTTCCATGCAATTTGAATCAATCTACTTCGAATTTATGTAGACGATCATTTAATGGTAGAGCTCGATGGCATAATGGTAAACGTACCGTTGTTGAAGGTGTCATTCATTATACGGGGGAAAATAACAATGGGAAAAAATCCAAAGTCGAAAAAGAAATGAAAAAATTAAGAGATATAACATCAGATCTATGTGCAGAAACATATACGTCTTTAAAAGATAATAATAATGATGATATGAATACAGAACAATTAGCGGAATCCGTTAGTCAAAATGTAGAATATCTTAGTTCTGTGACAAAGCATGGCCAAGGTGCTTTAAAAGTTAAGCCAAAGAAAGGTAGTGCCATTATGTTTTGGCACGATAACGTTGGGTTTTCAGGTTTAGGTGTTGGTGATCCATTGGCTTGGCACACTGGTTGTCATCCTTATACAGGTACGAAATGGACCATGCAAAAATTTAGTGAAGTACCTATGAGTACAAGGCGTGAGATACGTATGACACGACGAGTAAAAAAATAACATGTTTTACCGACACACGTGTTTTTTTTTTATTATTCACGGCTCACATGTAAGCTTTGATATTTCATGTCAAAAAGAATTCTTTTTTGTTCATATGTGTGCGGTGTGATTTATATACGAGTGAGCTCGTATAAAAAAATTTTGATAAACTTTTCTCGCTTTAATTTAAACTTTTGATATATATATATAATTTTATTAATAATATATAATATCATACGAGTATATATACTTCGTATATGTTTGTAATGAATAAGAGAATTCTCGTATATATAATATGTACTCGTATGTATTATAATAAAAAAATAAGCGAATTATTTTATGATATATATTATCATATATATGAGTAAGAGAACATTTTATATATATATATGTACAACAAGAGCATGTTCGTAAGTAAATAAAAAAGCAAAACACAGATTGCACCTCCCTACAATTTTGCGGTTAGATTAAAATCATGATCCTCTGGATTTTTTATATATGGCAATGGATTTTCTTTTCGTATGATCTTCAATTTTTCTTCAATTTCTTTACTTGAAAATTTATACAATTCTGCCATATTCAATCTTCCAAGATTTTTAGCCTTTATATCTTCTTCCTCGTCATCATTATCAACTTTTGGCCTTTTAATTGAATCCAACATTTTAACAGAATACGTATCGTTATTAAATATTTTGAATTCCATTATTCTCATTTCACAATTTTCAAAACCATGTAACATTTTTTCTTTATCCATCATTGTAATTTTTTTATTTTTATCTGTAAACAATGATTGACCCATAAAGCCTGCATGGGAAACACATGCAATTATTTTTTCATTTCGACTAGATATGAATTTTAAAAATTTATTTGCACGGTCAATACTATTTTGACGCGGTTCTCTGTTCAATCGCCATAACATATCTTTTCCACTAATTTGTGAGAAATCAAAATATGGGTATTCTTTTGAAACAATTGAACGATTACGTCTTTGTTCACATGGAAAACGTCCATGACGTTCTCGTAATTCTTCTACTACTAAAAATGTCTTTTTTTTTAAATGATTTTGAAATACTAACGAAGCTGTTTTCAAAGTACGTGAACATGGAGAAACACATATTAACTCTGGCGTCATTATTTTTGGTCGTTTTAATATTTCTTCATATAATGACCTTGCTTCTTGTATACCACGATCAGATAAACGAGAATCACGAAATTTTGTAGCATACATTGTCAATACTTCATCTCCACTTAATTTTTTTTCTTCTAACGATAAATTATGTGATGACTGGCCATGCCTTACAAAATATAATATTTTCGTATCTTTTAACATGTTTAAATGATTATAAATTTTATTAAATTTTTCAATTGGTATGATTACATTCCAAGCTATATTACTTAATATATATGGTTATACGTATGCGTGTGTATTTTTAATTTCTTCCGTGTAATATTCTATGTTTTAGATGTTAAATTTTCTTTAAAATAATTGTTCCACATTTTAGACGACTATCTATCTATTGCCTTTAAAGTTTTATATTCCCACATGTTAGACGGTCTAATTTTATTAAGAGTCAATGTGATTGCGGTGTGTTGCATTCTGGCATTCTAATTCTGGCATTATTAACCAGGTTGACATTAAATATAAGAGAATTTGATGTGACTGTTTTTACGGATATTTTCCAATTATTATGTCCATGTAACTTTTTGTCATTTTAGTACTTTACTTAAAATTTTTATATAAATTTATTTAAATTTTGCACCACACACCACACCAAACAAATTTATATATAAAAAAAAAGTTTTTACAAAATTTTTTTCATCTCAGTTTCCACATTATTTATCAATTCTCTATCAAAACAATTTTCTTCGCAAAGTGACGCTTGTTTAAATATTTTTTTACTAGTTTCATAATCTTTCAAATTAAGATACGCTTTTGTTAACAAATACAAAGCCGTAGAATCCGTAGGATCTAATGTAACAGCTGCACCTAATGCTATTGAAGCATTTTTGTAATCTTTTATATTAATAGAGCTAAATTTGCTGCACCTTGCACTTCGTGTTTCATTTAATGTACTATTAAGTAATGAATGCATTTCCGATTCAATAAAAGTTAACTCGTTAATATCAACGCATAAATGTCCATATTCTTTTGGTACGTTATTTTCAACGGCTGTAGTCATTTTTTCTTCCTCAGCCATCTTCACTGCTTCACAATACTATATATATATATAGTATTGTGAAGCAGTGAAGATGGCTGAGGAAGAAAAAATGACTACAGCCGTTGAAAATAACGTACCAAAAGAATATGGACATTTATGCGTTGATATTAACGAGTTAACTTTTATTGAATCGGAAATGCATTCATTACTTAATAGTACATTAAATGAAACACGAAGTGCAAGGTGCAGCAAATTTAGCTCTATTAATATAAAAGATTACAAAAATGCTTCAATAGCATTAGGTGCAGCTGTTACATTAGATCCTACGGATTCTACGGCTTTGTATTTGTTAACAAAAGCGTATCTTAATTTGAAAGATTATGAAACTAGTAAAAAAATATTTAAACAAGCGTCACTTTGCGAAGAAAATTGTTTTGATAGAGAATTGATAAATAATGTGGAAACTGAGATGAAAAAAATTTTGTAAAAACTTTTTTTTTATATATAAATTTGTTTGGTGTGGTGTGTGGTGCAAAATTTAAATAAATTTATATAAAAATTTTAAGTAAAGTACTAAAATGACAAAAAGTTACATGGACATAATAATTGGAAAATATCCGTAAAAACAGTCACATCAAATTCTCTTATATTTAATGTCAACCTGGTTAATAATGCCAGAATTAGAATGCCAGAATGCAACACACCGCAATCACATTGACTCTTAATAAAATTAGACCGTCTAACATGTGGGAATATAAAACTTTAAAGGCAATAGATAGATAGTCGTCTAAAATGTGGAACAATTATTTTAAAGAAAATTTAACATCTAAAACATAGAATATTACACGGAAGAAATTAAAAATACACACGCATACGTATAACCATATATATTAAGTAATATAGCTTGGAATGTAATCATACCAATTGAAAAATTTAATAAAATTTATAATCATTTAAACATGTTAAAAGATACGAAAATATTATATTTTGTAAGGCATGGCCAGTCATCACATAATTTATCGTTAGAAGAAAAAAAATTAAGTGGAGATGAAGTATTGACAATGTATGCTACAAAATTTCGTGATTCTCGTTTATCTGATCGTGGTATACAAGAAGCAAGGTCATTATATGAAGAAATATTAAAACGACCAAAAATAATGACGCCAGAGTTAATATGTGTTTCTCCATGTTCACGTACTTTGAAAACAGCTTCGTTAGTATTTCAAAATCATTTAAAAAAAAAGACATTTTTAGTAGTAGAAGAATTACGAGAACGTCATGGACGTTTTCCATGTGAACAAAGACGTAATCGTTCAATTGTTTCAAAAGAATACCCATATTTTGATTTCTCACAAATTAGTGGAAAAGATATGTTATGGCGATTGAACAGAGAACCGCGTCAAAATAGTATTGACCGTGCAAATAAATTTTTAAAATTCATATCTAGTCGAAATGAAAAAATAATTGCATGTGTTTCCCATGCAGGCTTTATGGGTCAATCATTGTTTACAGATAAAAATAAAAAAATTACAATGATGGATAAAGAAAAAATGTTACATGGTTTTGAAAATTGTGAAATGAGAATAATGGAATTCAAAATATTTAATAACGATACGTATTCTGTTAAAATGTTGGATTCAATTAAAAGGCCAAAAGTTGATAATGATGACGAGGAAGAAGATATAAAGGCTAAAAATCTTGGAAGATTGAATATGGCAGAATTGTATAAATTTTCAAGTAAAGAAATTGAAGAAAAATTGAAGATCATACGAAAAGAAAATCCATTGCCATATATAAAAAATCCAGAGGATCATGATTTTAATCTAACCGCAAAATTGTAGGGAGGTGCAATCTGTGTTTTGCTTTTTTATTTACTTACGAACATGCTCTTGTTGTACATATATATATATAAAATGTTCTCTTACTCATATATATGATAATATATATCATAAAATAATTCGCTTATTTTTTTATTATAATACATACGAGTACATATTATATATACGAGAATTCTCTTATTCATTACAAACATATACGAAGTATATATACTCGTATGATATTATATATTATTAATAAAATTATATATATATATCAAAAGTTTAAATTAAAGCGAGAAAAGTTTATCAAAATTTTTTTATACGAGCTCACTCGTATATAAATCACACCGCACACATATGAACAAAAAAGAATTCTTTTTGACATGAAATATCAAAGCTTACATGTGAGCCGTGAATAATAAAAAAAAAACACGTGTGTCGGTAAAACATGTTATTTTTTTACTCGTCGTGTCATACGTATCTCACGCCTTGTACTCATAGGTACTTCACTAAATTTTTGCATGGTCCATTTCGTACCTGTATAAGGATGACAACCAGTGTGCCAAGCCAATGGATCACCAACACCTAAACCTGAAAACCCAACGTTATCGTGCCAAAACATAATGGCACTACCTTTCTTTGGCTTAACTTTTAAAGCACCTTGGCCATGCTTTGTCACAGAACTAAGATATTCTACATTTTGACTAACGGATTCCGCTAATTGTTCTGTATTCATATCATCATTATTATTATCTTTTAAAGACGTATATGTTTCTGCACATAGATCTGATGTTATATCTCTTAATTTTTTCATTTCTTTTTCGACTTTGGATTTTTTCCCATTGTTATTTTCCCCCGTATAATGAATGACACCTTCAACAACGGTACGTTTACCATTATGCCATCGAGCTCTACCATTAAATGATCGTCTACATAAATTCGAAGTAGATTGATTCAAATTGCATGGAAATATCGTTTCACCTCCTAATTCCGTATCAGCTAAATACATCAAAACAGTGACAGTCGTCCAAGGTTTATTTGCTTTATCATGATGAATATTATCTAATCTTTTTTTATTGATATCAGGCTCTGGTTTTATTTTATGTATACACAATGCTTCTTGATCATAATGTGGCATGATTCCCGTTATTCCTGCAATTCTCCATTCAATTTTGTTTACCATCTCGTTGTTGTAAAATGCACTATCTTTAAAATAAACAGACGTGTAACTACGAGTATCATCCCAATCTTCGAGTTCAGGAGCCTTATTTTTAAAATATTCACATTCGTCATCTGTTAAAAAGTTCTCATAATATGTCACACGTGGTTGTGTTGATATTACTTGCGGAATTAATTCAATATTATCATAATAGTTCTTCTTTAACAATTTCGTAGCAGAGCTATTATCGTCAATTTTATTCTTGTTCCCATTTTTATTGTTGTTATTATTATTATTATTGTTCAGCGTATTTCCATTATTATCTACCTCCAGCTGTAGCAATGGGTCCGTGCCATAGTTTACATTGCCATTATCAGTAGCATAAGTTGTTTTAATTTGTTGCAAAGCAAATGCTATTATTATATACGAAAATGCTTGATATCGTTGCTTCATATTTATATACTATTTCTGTTATAAATATCTATATATATGTAATACCAAAAACAACGATCTATTGTTTGTTTTCAAATATTGTTCTTTCATCTATACCTACAGTACAGTATGTTTTCTGTGGAAGGGTATAGATATATGTTTTTCATAAGTACGTTCGTTAAAACAGGGAGAAGTTAAAAGATATTTAATGGTATGTCCCTTGTAGGTTTTTGATTTACCATATTGCAAAGAAATTGCAGTAGCGACTAACAGAACACAAAATCAAATAATATTTACCATGGACACAACACACACAGTTGCCACACACAGGCGGACAGAACTTTTTTTGCGTCACAGGACACACAGAATATTTTTTTAACTGAAAAGAGGCCGATAAAAACCGAAGGCAGACAATCTAAATTCGTATTCTAATTACCCTGTCAAGTATAATTCAGGGTCATTTGATAGCCTGGATAGCACTGTGAAATCTTCGAAAAAATGATCAAAAAAATAATGCTGCCAATCTAAATCCGCCAATCCTCTGCGCAATAAAAAAGATATCTATTGTTTTGATGGATAATTCGATATAGTTGTACATATAGGTTAGTGTATCGGATACATGCTAGCCAAGAGAAAAACAAATGACTTGATATATAGATTCAGAAATAATTACGATGGCAAGTTTAGTAACAGATAATGAAACGAAACAAGCACCGGAAGTCACGACAGACGAAACAGGGTATAGTAGTTTAACTAAATTTCACAGTACAAATCAAATAATTAATAATAATAATAATAATAATGATAATAATATTAATATGAAACAACAACCATCAATGTCTTCACAACAAAATAATCTTGTAAATTTAGCAGCATTGACTATTCGGATACCATCTGTTACATTGATAGCAGATAATTTCGCTGCATATAAAATTGTTATTGCGGATGGTAAACAGAAATGGATAGTATTTCGTAGATATTCTTCTATATTAAAATTTCATACAGATTTAGTTAGATTTGCTCCGGAAGCTTTGGACGTCCTACGTTTTCCTAAGAAAAAAATGGTTTGGCAATAGACAACCAAATTATTTAGAAAAGCGGAGAAGCCAGTTAGAATTATATTTTCGAATGTTACTAAATTCAAATTTGCCTAGATCAAAAGCTTTAAAAGAACGTGTATTTGCTTTCTTCTCCCGTTCAGATCCAGTAATTGAAAATAGCATTATATTTACTTCGATTAAAAGAGAGGAAGGTAATGAAGATTAATAATATTTTATAAATTTATTTTACGTCCGTATCCGTATAATATATTCATACCCCCCTCTACCTCGAGCCCCACACCGCCTGATAAATGATTTTTGTTGTATTTAATTACATTATACGTAATGATACTAGAGTATTAATACTAGATAGAGTGCTAGTAGGAAAGGGAGGACAGACAGAGAGAGAGAGAGGAGATTTTAGTAACAAAATGTCGTATCTAAATGGAAAAAAGTAATATATAATAATATATATATGATATGATATGAATATGATATGTGAATACGAAAAATATTTTATATCATACGATCCCCAACTCCTTTGATAAACTTTGTTCCATTCTTCTCATAGCATTCAATGCAACAATTTGATGTTCTAAAAATGGAGTCTTGCCTTTTGGATTCCCATCTGGTCCTTTTGTCCTACAAATATGATTATTTAATATAAATAAATGGCTACATAAATATGCTTTTGCACTTGCTGGATAATTAATACATACAGTCGCTTCTGCAAGAGATAAGAAATCTTGAACCTTTTGTAGTTGTTTTTCTTTTATCACCTTATCATCCCCACCATTATTACTATGTACATTAGCATGTTTACACAACCATACATGCAATTGTGGATAAAAATTTGCAGAAATTCCAGAAAAACCATGACCACCATCACGAAGTGACGTCAAAAGTGTCTCTACATTTGCATTGTAAAATCGAAAATTTGTATGTTTAGATACCGCTTTCACTTTTGCTTTGATTTCAGTGGATAAACATGACGTATCTTTATGAAAATAAAATCTATTTGTTGCAGCACACCATTCAATAAGATCAGGGGATAATAATCTTTTATAAGGGACTGGACATTCATATAAACCTAATTTAACATTTCCAGTAAGTGATAAAATGGTCTCCATTGCGGTTTTCCATTCAATTTCACTTGATTCTTTAGGAACAAGTGTAGATGTATTGATGACAACCGCGTCACAATATTTAGACATTTCATTGATAAATTCACCTTGTTCCTCAATAGTTTTACCATCATATGTTCCAGTGCTTACAACAACGATACGACCATTCACTTTGGTAAATATATATTTCGCTAGTTCTAACCGTTCACTAGATGACAAATCAAACATTTCAGAAGATAAACATGGAGAAAATATACCAACACATCCCTTACCAATATAAAAATCTAGTAATCCATCAATTGCATTATAATCAATTTCAATATTATTATTATTATCAATGAATGGAGTAATCATTGTTGGAATGGCACCAATCGGAAATAAAACGCCATTGTTAGTATTTATTGATGCCATTATG
>LT649895.1:0-11814 GCA_900128395.1 Stramenopiles sp. TOSAG23-2
TGCAATTGCAAGATCAACTACAAAATTATTACGACGTAGTTATACAAATCAAATGAAAATTCGTAATAAAACAACAGCTATTGCTACTGCAAGTAATTATAATAAAGAATATCATTGGAATCATTTAAATATTGCTTTAACAACTATGATAGCATCTGCTGGAGTTGCAGTAGTTGTATCAGCAGAAGAAGATATTAATAATAATAACAATAATACTAATGCAAAACCAGATGATAATACATATAATAAACAACAACAACAAGAACCACCTGCTCCTAAAAAAAAGCCTATGACTCGACGAAAATTAGCACGGCGCAATAGTCGTAGAAGACAACGGAGACATTATCCATATGTAATTATTGGTGGTGGAACAACTTCATATGCAGCAATTGAAGCAATTAGACAAATACAACCTGATGCTAATATTTTAATGATTTCAGATGAACCTGCTTTGCCACGTGCAGATGTTGATGATGATAGTGATTTTTTTGAATGTAATTCTTT
This sequence comes from Stramenopiles sp. TOSAG23-2, assembly GCA_900128395.1. Classification (NCBI taxonomy): domain Eukaryota; species Stramenopiles sp. TOSAG23-2. The sequence continues at coordinate 505 of LT649895.1, forward strand.
ATTGTCTATATACAATGAGTATCGTAGGCACATAAGCTCAAGATTGGAGACTGAACCTGATGCATATAGCTCGAAACCCATTACATTGTTGCTTGGTAGACGTAAATTACATTTAGATGCTGAATCAAGAACAGTCGTTTTGCTTGATGGATCAAGAATAACATATGATAAATGTTTACTTGCAAGTGCCGGAGATCCTAGGGATTTATATGTATTGGATAATAATCAAATACCATTTACATTGCGTGAAAACATCAATACATTGACTAAATTGCAACATTTTGTTGATTTAGATGCATCGTTACGCAATGATGGTGTGGAACATTTAACGGTTGTAGGTGGTGGTTTCCTAGGAACGGAAATGGCTTGTTCTGTGATGGATCATGTAAACTCTGGAAGAATTCAAGTTTCACATGTTATGGTTGAAACAGGACCATTGCAACGTTATTTGCCAAGATATTTGAGCCAATATATTGGTCGTCAAATGCGAGAAAATCTTGGCATAGATATTATATCAGATCGTTTAGTAACAGGCTTATCTCACAACAAGAGGAACAACAGCAAAAATAAAAATGAAAAAGTGGTAGAGCCATTGCGTCCAGTAGTAGTGGATATATCTGGATATGAAAATGAAAAGCTAGAAACAGATTATGTTTTATTGGCTTCAACACATATTACACCAAATACACGTGTTGGGGAGGAAAGTGGCCTTGAGATTGATTCAACAAATGGGGGTATTGTAGTCAATGGTGCATTTGAAAGTATGAATGGATTATATATTGCAGGAAATTTAGCATCATATTATGATGCTGCTATTGGTCGTAGACGTGTCGATCGATATGATCATGCTGTTAATAGTGGTTTATTGGCAGGGAAAAATATGGCAATGACAAATATGGAAAACAATAAAGAGCAAAGTCTTTATCGACATCAACCATCATTTAAAAGTGAATTACGTGGTTTAGGGGTAACAATTGAAGGGGTTGGAATTATTGATTCAAAGTTAACTACAATTGGTGTTTGGCTTGCAAATAGAGATAAAGAAACCAATGAAATATTAGAACGTACGCCTACTAGTGATTTTCAACGTGGTGTTGTATATTATTTAAAAGACAATGTAGTTGTTGGTGTTATTTTATGGAATGCAAGTGATCAAATGAACAAAGCAAGGGAAATTGTTAACGATAAAAAAATACTGAATCAAAGCAATGTAGCAAATGAATTACAAAAAATGATTTCATTGGCACCAGAAGAATCGTTAGATATTATACAATCGTGAGAAGTGTAAATTTTATATTGATCACGACGACACGACGAGTGTAATATAAAAGACGATTTTTTAAAATTTTACTCTAACACTCGTATATTTTTTTTTATTTTTATAAAAAATGATATTTTACCAGGTTTACTTGGGAGGAATTTTTTAAATTTAAACACACAAACGATTCTTACGACGATTATTATTACACGATAATGACGATTTTTTATTACTTTTCATTTTCTTCTTCTTCTTTTTCTTCTTCTTTTTATGATTATTTTGTTTTACATATTTTTTACCAATGATAATATCATTGAAATCAGAAGGATAATTATGCATATTGACTAAATGTTCTCCTCTTTCTAAATGTGAAGAAAATTTATATGGACAGTTTTCTATTAAACATTCGTACATTGGTTGTCTTTCATTTTGTGCAAGGAAAAAATTATCATGTACCTCACGTAAATGTATATCTAAATATCGTGGACCAGGCAATGATAAATTACATATACTACATGCAAATCGATGAGCTGCTTCATAATGCATCATATATTTTTCCACTGATATAAAATGTACTTTACAACCGTTAACACCACAAGGAAATTTCGATACGAATTTATTCTTTTTTAGTTGATTTTTTCCAATTAATGTATCATAAAAACCTATTGATGAATTTTTTATTGTTTTCGCATATAATAGATCTGCATCTTGAAAAAATGTATGGTTCTCTGGATACCTTACTTTAATCGGCCTGTACATACTTTATTTACATCTATATATATACAATTTGATCATTATTTCTCCAGCTTGTTATTCGCTTGTGGTGGTTGTTTTGTATATTTATGTGTAAGCTCATTCGAACTTAGTACAGCTGTAGGTGCTTATTATACGACGTAGTTATACAAATCAAATGAAAATTCGTAATAAAACAACAGCTATTGCTACTGCAAGTAATTATAATAAAGAATATCATTGGAATCATTTAAATATTGCTTTAACAACTATGATAGCATCTGCTGGAGTTGCAGTAGTTGTATCAGCAGAAGAAGATATTAATAATAATAACAATAATACTAATGCAAAACCAGATGATAATACATATAATAAACAACAACAACAAGAACCACCTGCTCCTAAAAAAAAGCCTATGACTCGACGAAAATTAGCACGGCGCAATAGTCGTAGAAGACAACGGAGACATTATCCATATGTAATTATTGGTGGTGGAACAACTTCATATGCAGCAATTGAAGCAATTAGACAAATACAACCTGATGCTAATATTTTAATGATTTCAGATGAACCTGCTTTGCCACGTGCAGATGTTGATGATGATAGTGATTTTTTTGAATGTAATTCTTTATTGTCTATATACAATGAGTATCGTAGGCACATAAGCTCAAGATTGGAGACTGAACCTGATGCATATAGCTCGAAACCCATTACATTGTTGCTTGGTAGACGTAAATTACATTTAGATGCTGAATCAAGAACAGTCGTTTTGCTTGATGGATCAAGAATAACATATGATAAATGTTTACTTGCAAGTGCCGGAGATCCTAGGGATTTATATGTATTGGATAATAATCAAATACCATTTACATTGCGTGAAAACATCAATACATTGACTAAATTGCAACATTTTGTTGATTTAGATGCATCGTTACGCAATGATGGTGTGGAACATTTAACGGTTGTAGGTGGTGGTTTCCTAGGAACGGAAATGGCTTGTTCTGTGATGGATCATGTAAACTCTGGAAGAATTCAAGTTTCACATGTTATGGTTGAAACAGGACCATTGCAACGTTATTTGCCAAGATATTTGAGCCAATATATTGGTCGTCAAATGCGAGAAAATCTTGGCATAGATATTATATCAGATCGTTTAGTAACAGGCTTATCTCACAACAAGAGGAACAACAGCAAAAATAAAAATGAAAAAGTGGTAGAGCCATTGCGTCCAGTAGTAGTGGATATATCTGGATATGAAAATGAAAAGCTAGAAACAGATTATGTTTTATTGGCTTCAACACATATTACACCAAATACACGTGTTGGGGAGGAAAGTGGCCTTGAGATTGATTCAACAAATGGGGGTATTGTAGTCAATGGTGCATTTGAAAGTATGAATGGATTATATATTGCAGGAAATTTAGCATCATATTATGATGCTGCTATTGGTCGTAGACGTGTCGATCGATATGATCATGCTGTTAATAGTGGTTTATTGGCAGGGAAAAATATGGCAATGACAAATATGGAAAACAATAAAGAGCAAAGTCTTTATCGACATCAACCATCATTTAAAAGTGAATTACGTGGTTTAGGGGTAACAATTGAAGGGGTTGGAATTATTGATTCAAAGTTAACTACAATTGGTGTTTGGCTTGCAAATAGAGATAAAGAAACCAATGAAATATTAGAACGTACGCCTACTAGTGATTTTCAACGTGGTGTTGTATATTATTTAAAAGACAATGTAGTTGTTGGTGTTATTTTATGGAATGCAAGTGATCAAATGAACAAAGCAAGGGAAATTGTTAACGATAAAAAAATACTGAATCAAAGCAATGTAGCAAATGAATTACAAAAAATGATTTCATTGGCACCAGAAGAATCGTTAGATATTATACAATCGTGAGAATTTGCAACAACATATAGTAATATAAATATTTATATACTTTAAATTAAAGGTAATTTGCAAATATAAAAGATTATAAAATAATACAATAGTTATACAAAATGGGTTTATGTGCATCTGGGAAAATAGCAGATACATTTGTTGGTTCAACCATTCACGAAGGTAATCGTAAAGTACATATACCAATACCAGAACATTTAGAAGATTGGCAAAGAATAGACGAAGACAATTTACATAAAGCAATACATTTCTTTAATAAATCATACATCAAATCAAGGAAAGAATTTCTTAAAAAGTATGGCGGTGATGCCCACGAAGAGGAAATAAAAAAGCACAGACATAAACATGAGTTTAATGTGAAAAAATTAATGAAAAAAAATGGATTAAAACAATATGCACACTTATTTGATAAAATGAGTCCTGGGGATGCTGCAAGGTTTGCTAAAACTGGTTTGACATTCGATAAACGCAAAGAATTACATATGAAAGGTGAACATTACCACAAAATATGCGAAATCTTGCATGTAGAAAATGCGGCCCCACCTGCTGTCCATAAGAATAAAGGCCACAATGGGACCATGGAGCTGGATGAGTTAGTTAAAATAGTCAAACGGTCTGAAAAATTAACTCACGAGAAAATACCACCAGAGGATTGTAAACGTATTGCTGCATTTTGTTGGACATTCCGTAACGTTTTACGGGATGAGAGTTATAAAATGGAGAAGGAAGTAAAATTCGATCAAAGTATATTTATGAGTCCAAAATTTTGTGGTGATTTCACTGAAAACCAATTACAACATATGTTTCGATTTTTTGATAAATGCGATGTGTTTAAAAATGGGTATATCGTACATGATGATTTATCCGATTATTTTTCAAAAGATGGTGAGCAACATTCCGATAGTGTCTTTGTTGATCTTATTTGTCATGATTATGGAAGTATAGAGAAACCTGGATTCTTAGATGTGAAGGAATTTTGCACACTCGTGGAAACTATATGTTTAATGCATGAAGATGAATTGTTACACTTTTCATTCCATGAATTGCAATATAAACAAGAGGAAGATAAGTTTGATGAAAGGCAATATATTGATTTAAGAACATTATGCGATCGTATTCATGGCTTTAAACGAGCGAAGAAAGCACATGAGAAAGGTGAACAGGCAGGTGACAACTGGGATTTATATGCTGAAATGGAAAAATTCCATAAAGGTTCTGCTACGCCCACAAAGGAACAAGCAAAATTTGGTACATTATTAGATAAAGAAAAACTACGATTTAAAGATTGGGTAAAAATAACACACGATGCACCAAGTGTTTATTATGGGATGACATGGATACAACAAGAATTTCGAAAAAAATCTGGTTTAGGTGTAAAATTTTGGAAAAATCGTCGTAAAAAAATGACGGGAGAGTTTGATGTAAACCATGAACATGAAGTAAGATTGCAAGCAAAGCTTGAAGCATCTAAACGCTCGCACGAACTTGATTATTCACATCATAATAGAAAAGGTTATAAAAAAGGCATGCATCGTGTGGATAGTTCAATTAAACATCATCATAGTACAAAAATTCATGGAAAACATGGGGATCATAAGGGAAGATACAAACATAAAGGTAAATAGGTAGAGGGACTTAAAAAATCCGCCGTTCAAAACAAACTTATAATTTTTTCCGTAAAATGTTTCCAACTAAATTGTTGAGATTGTCGTTTATTTACTCCAGATGCAATTTCTTGTATTTTATCTTTGTTTTCTATAAATTCTTTCAACAATTTTAATAAATTCTCTTTGCTTGGTTCCAGCATTTTTGTCATTCCATCATCTACTAATGTAAGATTTTGTGGTGCTTGTTGAAATTTCGTTTTAATAAATGGTTGAAATTTGTTTACCCGATAGAAAGGCACAAAATCATCTGTTGACCCGCCAGCACTTACGAGAACTGGTAAACCGACACTCATTGCTTCTAATACTGGCATATTAAATCCTTCTCCACGATATGGTGAAATATATAAATCTGCTATATTATATAATAGATTCATATCTTCACTAGAGAAAATACCACCGATATATTTTATCGAATTTTCTGGAAGCTTATAAATTTGTACTAAGTGTTTTAAATATTCAACTGGAGAATATAAATCATCTAAGCCTTTTAATAATAATAAACAACAGTTTGGTTTATATTTAATTAATTTGTGAAATGTAGATAATAAAACATCCATACCTTTGTTTCTTGTCATAGCACCAACCGTGAAAAATACAATTTTATCACTACTTTTGATATTCAATATTTTTTTAATATTGATATAATTGTTACTATTACTACGTCCATCTGAATCAACATCAATCATTTTATTATTATTAATATTATCGTTGTTACTACTACTACTATCATCATCACCGTCGTCATCCTCTTCTCCTTGATTTAATATTTCAATGCGTTTTTTAATTTTTTGTTTCTTTGACAATTCATAATAAATATTAGAATTAACACCCAATGGTATATTTAATATTTTACGTGGAAATATTCCTGTATTAATAAATCCTGCACGTGACCATGATGAATGTGTTATCATTTTCATATTTTCATTATAAAAATTAAAATTACTTAACACTGATTTCAATGACGATTTATTATTATTATTATTATTAGATTGATCCCAATATATAAAGTTATTAACTGATAAAAATTCTGAAGTTCCAATTACAAATATTTTCGTCTTTTTATAGTCTTCATTATTATCTTTACAATGCTTTTTTCTATTATTTATATTATATGGAAATGAAATTCGAATTGTTATGTTACGCCATGTTGTTAAATTGCATAATTTGATTTTTTGCATAGATTTTTCTATCGCTTTGTCATATAATGTTTTCGTTGTAGATTTCCATTTTGGATTCCAAAATGGTACATCATAAAAAAAAACTTCGCAATATGATGGTATCGATTGCACTAAGTTATGATAAAAATATGTACTAACAATTGAATATGAATGTGGTATATTTCTCCATCCTTCCACGACTATACGACATGGATATTTAATCGTTGAATATGCCGTTGATTCATCAAAACGATAATTAGGTTGTATTATGGATGCCGCTGCATTGATTATATTGCAAAGATCAAAGCATAATATATATATGGATATTGCAAATATTTTACAGATGAAACAACAATGCATATTGTTGTCATAACTACTACTAACTGCTGCTGCTACAACGAATAGTAGCTACTAGTATGAAAGAAATATAGAATTGAGAAGGAATTGCCTCTGAATAATACATTTTTCTTCATTCAATTACGTATATGATACATTTATTAGAAATATAATGTTTTGAAATGTGTCACAGTATACAACAACCAAACCTTAAAGCTGCCAAAAAAGGTTTACAAAATACAAAATTGCAAAAATTTGGTACCTATAGGAGGTATAATATTATGATCTAAATCTGCTCGTTACCTATCAAAAACTGGCCAAAATAATACCTGTTACCTTAACCTGTTACTATTACTGTATTGAATTTCTCTGGACACCAGAGGCATTCTAATTCCAGGCATTTCCTGGTCCATAAATGGAATAAATTGAAATAAATCTATTAATACGTTTTTTTTTTCCGGAGGGCAAGAGGAGGAAGAAAGCCAATGGAAAGCCTGGAAAGCCAGAAAGAAGCATCATTTTTTATTTTTTTCTTCTATTATAGATGATTTAAAAATATCTTATTAATAAATAATAATAATCTAAATTAAAAATTATTTAAATATAGAATTTAGAAAATATTTGAAAAAGTATATATAATACCATTTTGTATATAGTTTTGTTGCAATCACAACACGAACAAGAAAAGCAGAGAAAAGATTTTATATATAGATATATATAGATATATTACTCACAATGTCATCGCCAGAAGCATCAAATCAAATGGATGATGATGTATCGACTAAAACAAATATTGGTGAAGACGAGATGGTAATGACAGAGGATAATAATAATAATAATGCTGATTATTCGTCAAAAATACAAGAAGAGGTGACAAATAACAATAATAACGAGACGTCAAAAGAAGATAATGATGCAATAGCAGAATGGGAAGCATCTGCAAAGATGATTGCAGAAAAAGTACAACGTCAACAAGAAGGCAAAGAAACTGCGATGTTGCCAAAGGAACATGAAGATGAATCCTTTTTAACAGTAGATGAAATAGCAAAATTATTAGATGCACAACTTGCAGATAATGCAGGAAGTAAAAGTAAATTTGGCTTTTCTTCACGTGCTTCCAATTCCAAAGAAGAGAAAGAAATGTTGGCAAATTGGTTTTTGGAACGTAGTAAATACATACCTTTACGTTTATCATACGAAGAGAGGAAATATTTACGTCTAGTGAAAGCAACCATGAATGGTGCGGAATATACAGATTTAGTCGATGGCAAAACTCATAAATCCGAGCAAAGAAGACAAAATGAAATCGTACGTTGTATTGGTGCTACGTTGACAGGTTTAGTAACTGCATTGAAACATAGTGTTGGGCAAAAATTAGCTGAAAACAGAAATTTTAGTAAATACAGCGCATCCATACAAAGTATTTTTGAAATCACAAGGCGTTATAAAATTATGAATCCAGAAAAAATGCGTACAGCATATGGAAAAATGTTGTATTTATTACAAGATTCTAATTCAGAAGCAATTCAACAAGCATTGGAAATGACATGTGTGAAGCCAATTAAAAATGTATATGACACATTAGAGGAATTTGAGGCATTGGATATATTGAGAGATCCATATGTTGCAACAGCTACAATGGAAATATTACCAGAAAAGAAAACAAGGAATCAAATCCAAAGGGAAATTGCGATGAAAAATAAAGCAAAGAAATACATATGTAGGAAATATGAGAAAAGAGGCTTAGACAGAGATACTATTGAAAATTGTCTTAATAGTATTTGTGATAATAATAATTATTTAAATAGTAATCGAAAACCCGTTGATCGTATGATATATTATTTGCAAAAATTTTTCAATCCAAAAACAACTGGAAACGACGATCCCTTTAGTTTAGCAATTACAACTGGTGATGGAGAGGCAAGGCTTACACATTCACATGAACGGCAATTTAATTATGTTTTACAATCATTAACATTGTGGCGTGAGATTGTAAATGATATGTTTCGTTTATGGTGTAGCGCTGAGCAAGATTTATTGGATGAAAATTGTAAATATGTATTGCGTGATACAGGTCAAGGAAAACAACGTGTTCAAGTAGCAAATCGTACTAGTAAAGCTATGCATGGAATACTTTATGCCGTGCAACAGCGTAATGGCAATTGTGACGATGGCTGGGTTGGATCAAGTGTTATTCATTTAGGTGATAATAATGTACCAAATGCATTAATGTTTATCGATAAATACAATCAAGTATGTAAAATTTTAAATCCAATTGATCAAGCATTACGATATGTTGATATTAACATGGAAGATGATGGATTAAAACAATATATTAAAACTACATATGGTAGTGCAGAAAAAGCAAAGATAACTGTTTTATGCGATTTTTTCAAAGGTGCATTTGATGGTAGTGGAGGTGACAATTTTTTCGAAGCTGGTAGTTGTATTGATGGTAGATTAACAAGTGCATGGAATTGGTGTCAACAATTGCCACAAAAAGATTTCTTTCCATTATTTCGATTGTCTGGATTTTTAGGTTTCGATGGTAGAGAGTTTCAAGAGTAAAAATTTTTTTTATTATAAGGGGAGAGCAAGAGAAAGGGAGTCCAAAAATTAAGTGAATGTGCTTTTGATGACATCAGAGAGGAGATTGTTTTTCACTAAACACAATATTAAAAAAAATTTTAAATCCAATTGATCAAGCATTACGATATGTTGATATTAACATGGAAGATGATGGATTAAAACAATATATTAAAACTACATATGGTAGTGCAGAAAAAAGCAAAGATAACTGTTTTATGCGATTTTTTCAAAGGTGCATTTGATGGTAGTGGAGGTGACAATTTTTTCGAAGCTGGTAGTTGTATTGATGGTAGATTAACAAGTGCATGGAATTGGTGTCAACAATTGCCACAAAAAGATTTCTTTCCATTATTTCGATTGTCTGGATTTTTAGGTTTCGATGGTAGAGAGTTTCAAGAGTAAAAATTTTTTTTATTATAAGGGGAGAGCAAGAGAAAGGGAGTCCAAAAATTAAGTGTGTGTGCTTGTGATGACATCAGAGAGGAGATTGTTTTTCACTAAACACAATATTAAAAAAAATTTTATACTTCGTAATATGCATATATACAGAAATTTTGATTTTTTATATTTTTGCATTCTCCGCGTGTGTCTTCTTGTACTCTTTCTCTCGGAAAAACTTTTGTACGAAAAACCCACGCACACTTTTTTGTTTTTTATTAAAATTATTTTAATAAAATCTTAAACATGACTAGATTGCCTTCTCATTGGTGTTTTCTTTTTCTTCGTGTATTAAACTTGTATTGTTGTGTTGTTAAAAAAAAAGGCTGTGGGCTAAGTAAAGATAATAATAAAATCTTAAACATGACTAGATTGCCTTCTCATTGGTGTTTTCTTTTTCTTCACCGTGCTGATATGTTTATACGCAGTAGAACGTTTATTTATCTTACGTGTTGATCCTTTTTTGCTACGAGTAGATGGTGTCGTATTACCACTACGATAACCAGCTGGCGGCAATTGTGTCACAAATGTATGGCCTTTACCACCACCAGTAGATCGTTTTTTCATCGTAGAAGATCGTCTTGATTTCTTTTTGTTAGAAGTTTGTGTACCTAAAATTTCAGAAATACCAGCTGAGCCTCTAAACCCACCAAATGTTATATTGGTATTTTCATCCATCAATGATTCTGTACTATTTGTTCTACTTCTACCACCACCATTTTTTCTACTTGATTTACCTTTACCACGTCTATGCTTCATACACACTATTATCAAAATCACTAATATTAGACACATCACTGCTAGATCTTCTTCTCATATTAGTCTTTCCTGCTATTGTACGACTTCGACCAAAGCTCAATTTTTTCTTCTTATTTGCTTTTGTATTTATTGGTGATGGTGGAAATGGAAATTTTGTATTTGAATCTTCAATAACATTATTATTGTTATTATTATTATTATTATTACTATTTTTGTTCTCTACGTTGTTTTTGTCGCGATTGTATGGATGATGAAGTAGATGGTTTACGTACATCGTTTTCCTTTTTTTTGTTGTTGTTGGAAGAAGCATTATTAATTTCAGATGGCATTTTCATTTTTAATGACATGTTTTTTGACTTTCTTATTTTCAATACTTGCATTCCATTGCTTTGAAACCGTGTTTTACGTTGTTTCGTCGTTATCTTTCGTGTTACTTGATCCATGGTGATGATGGATGGATGGATG
>LT649896.1:0-11812 GCA_900128395.1 Stramenopiles sp. TOSAG23-2
TTGCAATTCTTCTCTATAATTGAAATTTCGATGTGATTTATTCAATGAAGTTGTACGAGGTACTAGAGTATATATATGTGTGTGAAAGATATTGATGATTTCCAATAGTGTATCGTTTTAAAATACAAAAATTAAAAATATAAAAATAGCCTAAAAAAACTCCCATACGTTTAGCTGTGTTTTAGTTTGGTATAGTTTTCGTTTTGTTTTGAGTTAGATACATCAAATAGGAAAGAGGACTCAGTAAGTATAGATATTTGTATTGTATAATATTAGTAGTGGGGGATCTTTGTAACATTTTTTATTACATTTATCCTCGTATGCCTGGTATGCATATATCATATTTACTTTTTACGGCATATTAGAGACTGATTCGTAGTTCTATACTCTATACAACTCTATAACTCACACAGAGTCGTCCCGAAATGTTGAATTAGTATTCTAATATGAGTATATAAAAATGTACTTAAATATTTTTTTGTCCAACACAATTTGACTCAAATGAAGTAGTTATGAAAGATCAAACAATATCACAAAGTCGTGGAGGAGGGATATTTTCATTTGTTAAACATTAGCAAAAAAAGAACGTGCAATTCATAAAAGGCGTGAGCACGTGAGTTTCAGTTTTTAAAAAAAATGGTGGTAAATGGTAAATAGTACTGCAAAACACTATCACTCAAGAATAGCTAGTGCAATATAGTATAAATATAGCCTAGGCATTGAAATCGAATTCCATCATCTAGAATCGCAATCAATTATAAAATAATATGAACGAAAAACTTATATCATAACTATTTTAATTTACATCATATGATATAGAAAATGGTTTAATCTTTTGCGTAAACACGTTCATACGAAATTTCGTAAAATAATTTACCCATTTATTTTTTAATTTATTCATGATACTTTTAACTACTTAAAATGATGGCTTTTTTTTCTCCATTCGTTTTTCGAATGAAGTTGACATCTTTTTTTTTGATGCAGTACCAGTTTCACGGTATACGTTTCTAGTTAGAAATAACAACAATTCCATTTTTTTATCATAAAACAATGTGTATACCCCACTAATACTGAATAAAGTGATTTGAAGGAAAATAGATCTTTGAGTTGCACGTCTCATAAATGTATACTCTTTTCCATAAACTGTGTATTTAAAAAGTACCACACCAACGCCAGAATCACCAAATATACCATTATAAATATTAAATGCATTTATAATAATAAAACAACTACCAAACACAAGCACAACAGCTCTGCTTTTTATTTTAAGAGCATCAACACTTATAAATGTGAAAACAATAAGCATGTATACAAAACCATAGAACCATGCAATTTCTGACCATGTTGACCTAATTTCGATGATAAAATTTAAAACTGCAAGCAAAATAATACAAACAATGTTTGGTTCTCTTAGCAAACGTTTGATCATAAAAAGAGAAACATTTTTGTAAACAAAGAAGCAAACAGAGAGCATAAAAGATACAGCAAAAGTTAATACCATAATATTGCCAAAGACAATATTCTTGATGAAAATAAAATTGATTACGAACGTAAGCACTCCCAAAACCCCAAATAATGCCATACCGCGTTGACTCCATTTAACTCTCAAATCAAGAAAACTATCAATGTAAATTTCTTCTCCTAATATTTTTATGCTTTTCCGTCTTACAGTAATGTTATGGTATACCTCAGCCCACGAATTCCTATGAATAGCACGAGTATTATTACTAATGCCTTCAGTTTTAGGCAGTGATTCCAATTCCATTGATTGCATAGAGACTTTTGTATCTTCGTTGGTTGGTTGAGTCATCGCGTCTAAAGACAATGCAAATTGTTGGTCTTTTTCTTCTAGTAATTGTATTTTCTGCAACATTGCTTCAAACTCTTCTTTTGTTGGTGGGTAACTTATACGATTTCCAGACATGGTAGAAAATGTGATATATAATGTAGATACAGGCATAAGGATATGTTCAGGGTACTGACGATGAATATATACATATGTATATATATATATCCATAGTTGTTAATTGTTTATTTATTTATTTTATTTTAGTTTATGTTATACATGTATATATCATTTTGATATTTTTTAGGCAAATTAAAAAAATCGAATTTCAATAAATAATAATCACATACCCGATATCAAATGAATTAAACGAATTTAAATTAATCAATATTATTTTATTAAGGTAAATGATATTCATCAGTTTCTTTCCTCAGTGCTATTCCCCTGTAAAATAATTTTCCAGAAAACTGCCAAGTATATACCGTACCTTCGCTTCGCTCAGTTTTTGTACTTGTACATAAACTGAGCGTGGCCGTAGAAGGTACGCCCTATCATGGGTTTAGTCCTGGCCGTATAGGAGCTAGTTATAGCAGGGTTTAGCTGGTAGCCAGGTTAGAGCTAGCCAGCTAGCTCAGCTAGCCAGGTTAGCCCGCTATCCTCGTAGTCGTCGTCTAACAACCGTTATTATTACTAACCTCCCTTAATAACTTTTTTATTACCTGTAACTTAAATGCTACATGTAAATCTAGTAAGTAAATATAATATACTAATAATAGTTCTAATAGTTGCTATACACTCATCATATATATTCATTCACATTGTACATATACATTATTTATTGTTTTGGAGATTGGAGTATCAATTCTGTAGTTTTCATTTTTGTTTATTAAAAATGACATCGCACGCAAGGCATAGTAGATCTACCCGTTCAAGAACAAGAATACAAACCAATAACAACAGAAACAACAACAATGTTTTCTCAACTACATTAGATGCTGCTGCATTACAAGCACACTTTACTAGATCATTAAATTTATCACTTGGAACAAAAGATTTTACACGTCAACGTATACGTCGTACGCGAAATGCTAATAATAATAATAGTCAACAACAACAACAAAATGTACCTTCGCGTAGTCTACAGCAACAACAAGAGCGTATTGCTCAAAACGCTAGAAATGAAGCTGATAGAAGACGAAGGCGTAATAATAATCGACAAAGTGATTTTCCAGAAACTACATTAGCACAAAGTCGTGGTTTAATAAAAGGTCCAAAAATTATATCTGAAGATGAATGGAAAAAAATTGAATTAACACATGAACAGCGTGAATATGGTAGAGGGACTGAAGTTATATGTCCAATTTGTTGCGATAGTCTTGGGATGAAGGCACAACATATTTTATGTTGCTCACATGTTTTTCATACCGATTGTTTAGAATCATTTGAACGCTTTATTAAATCTAGCGTAGATCGTACTTGCCCAATGTGTAGAAAACCACAATATCAAAAGAAGAAATATTATCGTGGTGTGAAATTGCATCGACATCACAGTGCATGTAAAATACAATCGTATTTTAGGGGCTATGTTTGTAGAGTCAAATTTAGTAAAGAATTAGTAAAATTTTATGGCACAGGAGCCGGTAATCGAGAACGAGCACATAATTTTTTCGCAAATCGTGTTGGAAATGCAACCAATAAATTAGTACAACATATACAAAGAAAAGAAGATGCCGTAGACGCATTATTTGCAGAACTTGATCAAAGTTTAGCCATAAGTCGCAGTATTTTTGGAGGCACTGAAGAATTGAAAGATGGTGTTAGATGGGATAATATACGTGAACAAGCATTAATACGATGTGAAGAAAATTGTCCTATATGTATGTGTAACTTTGCGACAACAAAACGGAAAAGAAAGAAAGTATTACTTAGCTGTACACACGTTTTTCATGAGAAATGTATTGAAGCATTTGAAAACTTCAATTCAAACAAATTATTACAAAATTGTCCTGTATGTCGATCTGCATATACACGTATTGAATATAGTATTTCACCAGTTCGTATTAATAAAAAAGTATTTTAAATATAATGTAAAAAAGGAAGAAGTATGATATGATGGTTAAAATCTAAGTTATAAGTATTTTTAGCAGGTAAATATGCCCTAGTAGTGTCGAGTATAAAGCAATGTATAACATATAGGACAATCTGCATGGCACACGAAAAAAAACGTGTGCCATATAAATTTAATTGTTATTATTGTTATTTTTTATGTATTTGGGCCGAAATCGATTTCGGCCCAAAAAATAATTTTGTGTTAGTGTGCCATGACTTTACTCGTTCGCAGTGCTACCCTCTAAACCGTGTCCCATAGTGAATAGTGTTAAGTGCACAGTTTTGACACGGTTTAGAGGGTAGCAATTTCAACTGTCCAATCAAATGGAGGCAAGACCAATCCATTATTTTCACATTTGAATGTCATATTTCCCCTTGAACCAATTTGTCCAAGCACTGTTAGCCAGACGCGTGGCATACCAGCAACAAAATCTACACGACCTTTCTTTGAGACGGCATCGCTGGGTGTAATAGATGATGATGGTGACAATAACAATAAGAATAATAAGAAGAAAAGCTCTGCTGGTATAGAATGTCCCATTTGTATGGAAATATGCCCTGATGTGGAGACGTTGCCCCACGCTGGCAGTAAAACATTGACACGTACAAATAGTGGTAGAAATATTGAATCACATAAAGCATGTGGTACCTGTCGAGCGAAAATGTTGAAGCATAATCAAAAATGCCCATGGTGTCGAGATGAAGTTGTATGGAAAGTTGTACTGGATTTTCTTGATGGAATCAAAAAAAATATCGGAATTGCGCATAATCCAGATACACTGGCAGATTTAATGTCACAATGGCAAATATACGAAGTAACTCGCAGCAATTCAGATGTTATTTTATTTGCAAGAGACATGGTAGAGGATGTTGCAATGTGTGCTCATTTAGATCGATGTATTCGTTCTAACCCTCCGTTTTTACGAGATTCGTTCGGTTTATGGCTTCGTTTTTATGCAATGGCGAAGGAAGGTGAATTAAAATTATCACCAGAACATTTTCAACGTTTAGAAAAAGCTGTGCAAGTTGGAATGAAATGCTTTGCATCAAATGGTGGTGGAGCTCCGCAGCATGGTGGGGCAATGTATACACAAGCAGTTGTAGCTTTATTATGTGCATCGCAAAATGGCATGGGGACAAATATAATTAAGTAAGTAAATTCTACCCCCAACCTGATAAAAAGGACACCTTCTCTAACACATTCATAATGCGCTATATACGCTCCACAGAACTTATACTAAAGAAATTGGGCAAATTATTGTTAAATCATGGAAGAATAAAAAAAAGGGAATAAAAGAACGATTAACAAGAGATTATGCATCAGCCGTTAGTGATCTTGCATGGGGCGGGTCAAATAATGATATTGTTTATAAAACATTTTTTTAAATTTAAAAAGTAAAATTATATAAAAATATTAAAAAAATATATAAAATTAAATATATATATATATAAAAAAAATTTTAATATTTTGCATTAAATAATATATCATGTTGTGCGTAATCAAGATATTATATATCATAATATACACTCTTCTTGTACGAATAATTTTGTTATAAAATATCAAATATATCATATATACGAGTATATTATTATATAAAATTGAATTTGTTATACATACGAGTATATATTATAATATGTGCGTGCATTTATTTTTTTTTTTAAATTGAATTACATTTTATTCAAGCAAAACTTTCCCCCACCATTTCTATCTCATGCAATAAAAAATCTAAATCAGTTTTCTCTACTCTTGGTTGATTTATAATTATACGAAAAAAATTTGGTAAATCATGATGACCGTCCCTTAAAGGGTTGTAGCAACATAATGCATAGCCACGTTTTTGCATTTTATAATAAATCGCTTCATTTACTTCATGTAATGTATTGTAAATAATGCTCTCATTATTATTAGCAACATGTTCAATAGGATTAAAACCACCGTTGCAAAATTTTTCCATTTCAGGCTTGATTTCAGATCTGATTTTTGAAGGAACATACCAAAAGCAAATATTCAAATACATTGGGTCCTCAACTAATAAAAAGGTATTTTTTCTTATCGTGCGTTTTATAATTTCCTCTTTAAAATATTTTGCATTTGCAAATGCTTTATTAATACGTGTTTCATATCCATATACACCATGATATTTCCAACTCAACCATATCTTTAATGAATCTGCTCGTCTTCCACATTGTAATGTTTTATCACCTAAATCATATTCCGAAGCCTCATGTTCATGGAATAAATATTCGGCGCCACTAGAATTAGATTCCTCTAACAATTTCAAATGATTATTAATTAACAATACAGAGCAATAAACTGGGATGCCCATTGTTTTATGAGGATTCCAAACGATTGAATCACATAATTCAGCACCATTTAACAAATATTTATATTTTGTTGACATACATACACTTCCTCCCCAACATGCATCAATATGGAACCAACATTTATATTTTTTACATAGCCTAGCAACTTCTATAAAGTTATCGAATCCACCCATGACAGTTGTACCGGCAGTTGCTGAAATAAAAAAAGGTATTTTACCATTCACATCAACTGCTTGCTGCAGTTTTGATTCTAAATCACTAATAATCATGCAACCTTTACGATCTGTTTTCACTTTGATGCAGTTATTCATGCCAAACCCAGCAATCATTGCTGCGCGTTTGATGCTATAATGTGATTGTGAACCAGTCAAACAAATTGCATTCATAGGATTACTCCATCCATTCAATTTGACTGTTGAAAATTTATAATGTCGCGCAACTATTAATGCAGTTAAATTTGATTGAGATCCACCAGGGTTTAAACATCCATCTACCCTTTCCAAATCTTTGAATCCAACCAGTTTCGCCATAGCTTTAATCACTGCACGTTCCATTGTTGAATATACAGGTGCGACTGCATATGTATGACAATTGGTATTTGTGACAGATATTATTAATTCAGAAATTTGCCCAATTATATCTGATCCTGCATATAATTTATCAAAAAAACGTGGGTGTGATGTACGAACTGAATATTTCAAAACATTTTCTACTATTTTAGATACTTCTACTAGTGTTACATTACTCTTAGAATTAGATGTTGACAATGGAATATCTAAAGTTTCTATTAATTTATTTGGATGTAAATATTCAATAACTTTTGTCGTTTCAATTCCATTTTCCAACAAATACTTCTTAATAATTGGCATGATTAATTCAAATAATTTTTCCATCTCGTTCACTTCATTTTTATAATCTTTTCGCACATCATATTTTGTCATTGATATTGTTGCCATGCTTGTCATTTTCCATATGGCAGAAGAAAAAATGTATAATCGAATTGTGGAATAAATTAATGCATTATCTAAATATCTATTATGTGCCATATACAGAGGTTATTATTTGAAATTATTTATATATTAATATCATTTTTTCATCAGGAAGAAGTAAAGTGTTTTGCTTTTGTTGTGCTTTTCGTACCTGTAGTACTCTTTTTACCGACTTACCGACCTGTTGTTGTTGTGCCAGGTATTATAGTATTAATAGATCAGAGAATGGAAATATATGTATATAAATATGTCATATATGATATAATATAAATTATTTTAAAAACATTGGCACATTTTGGTATTTATTAAAATATTTAATAATATAAAATATATATATATATTTTAATATATATATATTAAATATATACAAGCGCATTTGTATTAAAACAACTTGGTAATTATACCCCATCATCAAAATATACATATCTCTACACATTTAAGTATCTCAATTATTATCACAATCTTCGCACACTATTATATCATACTTCGTATTTATTTTCTTCTTTATTGCATAGAAAAATTCATTAATAATTGTTGCAATTGTGGTATGCCAGTCATTCCTTTGAAGAATTCATTTTTGTCAATATCACCTGAACGATCCTCATCAACCATTTGGAAAAGTTGTTGCGCCATTAGCTGCGCATCTTGAAAGCTAGTATTATCGATCATTTTGATCATTTGCGTCACTTCCCCAGGATCTAAAGTACCGCTATCATCAAAATCAAACGCATCAAATAATATATCGACTCGATCTCTTGGGGAAAACATTAAAGACCATGCCATCGCCAATTCTTTGATGTCAACTGAACCACCACCATCTGCATCCATTGCATTGAATAAATTCTCCCCAGTTCTACGATCTGCGCGAGCTTCTCGGCTCAGTATATCTACAAATTCGCGGCGTTGAATACCGCGAACTCCATTTTGAACCGCAGCGCGTTTAAAGACCCCCCATAGTCGATGTAAATCTGTGGCATTTATATTCCGTCTCATGTTTTTCATCAACAGGGGTAAATCCTCAACACCACCACCACCTCTGCCATATCCACCACCACCTCTACTATAACCACCGCCACCTCTTCCACGGCCACCACTTGAACGAACAGTTGCTAGAAATTCAATCGGTCTTCGTCTTGATAATGCACCATTAACTGCATTTTGCAATGTGTCCTGTGTTGAGCATTCGATCCATACAGGAGGGTTTCTGCTAAAGTCGTGGTAAGACACTTCCGTTATTTGGTCTCCACCTGGTGAATTCATCGTTAAATGTTTTTTCAATCTCATGATTGGTAAATTTGATGGGATACCTTCGATTTGTTGTGGGCGTTGACGCTGGCCATTCACGCTCCATACTACTTGTACTGGGATCTGTTGTGCCCCTAACATAACTTGTCCGCCCATTCCCGTGCCATTCATACCACCCATCATCATTTGCCCATTCATACCCATTGCCATCATACCATCAATTGCCATGCCACCAGGACCACTTCGCATTTGGCTTTGTTGGAACAGCATATCTAACGTTCGTACCATTGGCTGAACACGCTGTACAATTTGGCTGGAAAATTGATCACCTTGCGATGCACGTGGTTGGTGCATTTCTACTAGTACGTTTAAAAAGTTACGAGCTTGGCCTTCTACACTATGTTCTACACCAGTTGCACCTTGGGCAAGTGCCCAACGTTGGGGTGAATTTGTCTTGACCTCCTGTACAATGGTATTCAATAATTGTTCAATATTGCCAATGTGACCGAGGTTAAATTTACGCAAAAATTCATTTCCATTAGTTCCTGATGTATTCACGCTACCTTCTTCTCCTCCTTTTGCAACAATAGATAACATTTTTAATGAGTTTCTTACTAAGACAAAATTGAATGTATCCCCAGAGTAATTCAATGTTTGAGCGGTAACTTCATCTTGCGTTTTAAATTTCGTAACGCAGCTCATTAATCCTTCAATTAAACCCATGTTCACCATATCGCGCAATTCTCGCAATGATGCTTTTTTACTTAGCTGAAATAAAACATTTGATGCACGTGACTGCAATTCACTATCGTTGTTCATTATTTGCAAAATTAAACGCACCATGCCTTTTTGCCTTAAAATGGGAGTACGCAACGATGAATTTCTACAAACGGCAGTTAAAAGCTCAGCCGCTGCCTTCCTCAATGTCCCATGTGCCCGGGATTCCAACATATATTCTATCAATTGTGGCAAATTACTATTATGCAGCAACTCCGCTCCACGATCCTCATCGGAAACCAGGATAGCTTCGACGCACTTCATAGCAGAAAGCACGCACCGCATCAAATCACTACGTTTTTGCAAACCAGCTACATTGTTCCCGCTGCCACTTCCTCGGTCTTCACTGTCTTCCAATACTTTTGCAGAAATTTGTATATATTGTAATGCTCGAGTCAAAATTATTTGCAAACGTTGAGGTTGAAGATTTTCATATACACCTGGATAAATAGCCGTGATACCAATAAAACAGCAAGTAACTGCTTGTGTAATGCAAGAAGTAATTGCATCTCCAGTCGTTCCTGGTGGCAACGGTTTGCACAATATTGCTGGCAAATGATTATTCCGCCCAGTTGGATCACACGTTTGGATAACTTGTATCAATCGTGGCCATAAACCGCAATCCAATAATCGTTTAAAAGGTCCTCCCCCCATCTCCCATATAGGCTGCGCATGTGTATGGCCGCATAAAATACACAGCGTCCACATTAAACCAGCAGCAACTTCTGGGTGCATTCCACCGCGAGATCGTGCTCCTAGATCTTGCCTTGGATTCAATGAATCGATTATCAACTTTAAAACTCCTAAATCAACCAATGCACTACGAGCTTCTTCATCGTGTGCTGCAAATGCGCCTAAAACTTGGATGCACTTTTTGACTACCATTGAAATACCATTGTGACGCCAAAACATTGATGCAGCCATCACGGAAGATGCGGTCAATAAACGCATTAATATTTGAACCGTGTTGCCAATACCAGGTATTTGTGCCCTTAGGGCATCTTTTTTGGTTGCCATCCTATCTGTATGCCATTCGTTATTCACAGGAGTATGTGCTACTCGCGGACCTGGTAAATATAAATATAAAAAATCAAGTGCTATCTCTTGTACTTTCCAAACCGTTTCTGGATCAAACTGGCCACTATTTGCATCTAGCGTTAAAAAATTATTCAACACGGCTGTGACTGCATCTCCATCTCGAACTTGTTTAAACAACATAAATATAACTTCTGCCACGTCCCAACGATCTGCTGGGGTTGGAAATACATCCAATATCGCCATGATTTGCGCAAGGTAATTTATTGCATGAAACCGAACGTCCATCGTTTGCCCATTTCTTAAATTTTGTACTTGTTGCTGCAAGCGTCCAGCTGCAATTTCATTTCGAACGCTTTCAATAAATTGAATACGTTGATCTGGTCCTACTACTTTGGGCTCACGACCCATCAACCAAAAACTATCAAAGCCTTCCTCTGCACTTAATTTCCCAGAATTCTGTGCTTGTTGAAACTTTTCACGAACACGTTGCAATTTTGTATTCCAATCAACTCGTTCAAATTGATTAAAAAATGCAGCTATATCTGCAACAATTTCTTCCCGTGTACGGCTATTTGCAAAATCACCAACATCGCCACTACTACCTCGTCGTCTCAAACCTTTGCCATTTGGGCTAGAACCTCCACTATTTTTCCGTTGTATACCTTTCGAGCTTGCCGTCCAACGCGTCAATGCTTGGATGAATTCATCTAACGTAATTGACTCGTTTTTATCAGCATCAATTGCTTCTTGAACAAGCGCAACTTCTGCTCTAGTACATGGCTTACCTTTTCTTAAATTTTGCATTAATTGTTGTAACTCAGTCAACGAAATTGTACCACTACCATCAGTATCAACAATAGCAAATACACGTTTAAATTCTTCAAGTTCCTCCGTAGATACAGTATTTTTCAGCGCTTCTGCTTCTTGTTGTAATTCTTGAGCTGATCTTTGTACCGGTACATTTCCAATCATTTTCAAAAATATATAAATATCCAACGAACTATTTTAACTATAGGTATATGTGTGTGTGTGTGTATATATATATAAATATTTACGTTAAAAAAATACAAATTAAATATTCAAAATATATATTTTTCTTATTATGTATGATATTATAAATGAGCAGTAATGCCAGTTAATATATATATCAACCAAAAATGATATCAATTTCAATTCAGTATTATTATAAATTTTACGCGTTATAAATTATATATTTGCTTGTATTCTTTTCCATTATTTCAATTATTGATTCAATTTGATTTTTTGTAATTGCACAAAGATACTACATTAGAGTATTATATATATATATATATTATTATAAACATAATATTTTACCATCCATGATTTAGAATGATGGATTATAGGCTATTGGCTCTATACTTAAAATTATAATAATCCAAAATCCAAATAGCAATCCTGGCAATAATCACGATTGCTCACCCGCAAAATTGGATCGTAGGCCATCCTGTGTCCATTGTAGATATATGCTAGCATAGTACTACGCTTAAAACCAATAGCATAGACACAGAGGGTGTTATTTTCA
>LT649897.1:0-11799 GCA_900128395.1 Stramenopiles sp. TOSAG23-2
GTATAGAGAGGGGAGAGTAAAAGTAAGGCATATGTTATAGAAATTGAAACAACAAAGAAAAACAAGTTGGATCAAACAATTGTCAATATTAATACGTCGTATACACGATGACAATGCGTTCAATATTATTAATAAATAGTACGTATATATCATTAAATATTTTTATATATATCCTTATTTCATGCAAAGGCAACGTTTCACTCTCTCTTTTGTGAAACAAAAAAAAAAGATTTTTACAATCCAAATCATAATTTACTCCCATTGTCACTACTAATACCATCATGTCCTCGTCGTGGATTTCCTTTTGCATCACACATATTTTCATATTTCAACGTATCTTTCATATATTCTTCACGTGCAGCTTTATCATGCATCGCCATTGTTTCATATCGAATTGACATGGAGGTAGTTGATGGGCCCGCATAACATGCAATTGAATCACCATTACGCCACTTTGTTGTGCCATTGAACATTGCTATTACAACTTCAGAAATTTCATCTGGATATATCAATGCTCGTCCATCAGGTGTTTTCACTGTATTTACTCTTGCAGCTAAACCAATGGCATTTCCAGTTTGCGTACTTTGAATTAATGGATTTAATATTGGAGTTTCAACAACACCAGGATTGACATTATAAACATGTATATTATTATTTTTGATATGTGCATTTGAACCACATCCACGTGTATATCCATCCAACGCTGCTTTGGTTGACGAGTAAATAGCAGATGTTGTTGATGAAGTAACACTACTGGCAGATGATATGCTACTATTATTTACAATGACTTTCCTTGGTTTAGTATTCTTCTTGTTGTTACTATCCCATCGTTTTAAACACTCTTCAATAATAAATATTGGAGCTAATACATTCACTTTAAACATAAAAGAAGCAGAATCAAATAATTTTTGCATATCACTTTGATTTTGTTGTTCAACACCTGCATTGTTGAATACCATATCAATATCACCATATTCATTAAATATGGAATGTATCATTGTTTTGATATCTTCTTGATTTTGTATATCCACTTTCATGAATTTACTTTTATTATTATTACTATTATTCTGATCATGTTGATGTAATAATTCAACTACTTCATTTCCACGTAAATTTATTATTCTGATCATGTTGATGTAATAATTCAACTACTTCATTTCCACGTAAATTATTTCTACCAACAATTATAACAATTCCACCTTCTTTGCAACAAGCTATCGCTGCACTTTTTCCAATACCACTTGTTCCACCTGTTATTAAAACAATTTTACCTTGTAACGACATAATGCGTATTGTATTTCTTTTATACGTATATATATACTTCCCAAGACTTATTTTTTCATTTTTTTTCTCCATCACATTAAGAATAAGAAGGTATTTATATTTTTATCTACTATACTATATAATAACGTGTTGTTATTGTATAATTTAAATTGTGTCGGATGGGTTAGAGTTAGAGTGAGCTGGTGGTGAGTATAGTATAGTATATTTATATATAGTATATATATATATATAGTATTATATATTAAAATTATATTAATGATAAAATACGGCAAAAGCTCGAAATAAGGAGGAAGTAATTGCAATCATTTTGGGTGGCCGGCGGTTTTTGTTTCTTGTGTTTCATATGTTTCAATAAATCTACGACCATAATCTTCTGTGAAATCATTATGTACGCTTTGAATTGGGCCAACAGCAACATTAAAGACTTTGGCTAAAGGGTTCGTCTGCCCAGATTGTCGAAACAGTGAGTTACCACAAAACGTATATGCTGCACCAGTAGCTTTTTTAACTACTTCTTCAATTTCATTTAAATATTTTGCATTACGTTCCTCTTGATCTTCCCAATTTACAACACTTGAAGGGTGTTTAGCCAAGATAAAACCATTTGTATTTAATGACGGATTTGTTAATAAACGTGCATTATTTACATCTTTCTTTTTAGTAACAGTTATTACAGCATTTCGTTTCTCTCTACTAATAATAGCATTTTTTAAATCATCAATAGCATTTGGGACTTGAGCAAACATGGACATAAATAATTTAAATCCATTTGGTGAACGGACTGCATTTTCTGTCGAAGCAGCTGCATCTTGTTCTTTTTTCCTCCGTTGTTGAATGAGCTGTATTACTTTTGGTTGATATTTAGCCAATACTTCTTGTACAACATCTTTTTCCATGTTATATTTTTTCTCTGTTTCAGTGGGATTTAATAATAATTCCCGAAAAGCTGGAGAGCGATAATTAAATAAACCAGTCGTCATTCTTTTTTTTAAGAAAAATAAATTTCAAATGATGATATGTTTGTACAAACGAATTTAATATACTTTAAAATATAACCTATAAGATTGTTCTTTTTAAAAATTCGTACATATATTTTGTTTTACACATGAAATTGTGCAATTATATAAATATAATTTAATTTACGCATGAAATTATAAATATATACTTCGTCCTATAATAATATAACGACACCGGCAAAAGCTCGAAATAAGGAGGAAGTAATTGCAATCATTTTGGGTGGCCGGCGTCGTATATTAATTTTATATTGTTATTCATATAAAATACTTGTTCTAATTTCTTTTAGCTGTGTTCTACATCGTCTGGTATCCTTAAATATTAAAAATACACTATTCACTATTAAATAATTGTTATACTTAAAATTACAACATCTCCCATCAGTTTTTGTTTTGTCAATTTTAATTTAAATTTGTTGCTATTGCGGCTTTCAATAATATAAATATTAGATCTTTGTTCTACGTTTTTTGTACATCTCCTTAAATAAAAAATAACACTATTTATAATTAACATTTTGTTTGTTACGTTTAGTATACGCTTACCACCGGTAGAGCTACCAAATCGTCGTCAGTTTAAGCACTTTAAGTTCATTTTTTTTTATTGATAAAAAAATTGAATAAACACAACCAAAACAATATTAACTAAAAAAGAAATGATTATTTTAAATATATAAATTGTATGAGACGAAAGACAATATACAGATACATACAGGAAATTATATACATTGCACATATATATATATTATATATAGTAGATATTGATTGATATACATTTTCTTAGGTATTTATCATGGCGGGATTGCCAAGGCGTATTATAAAAGAGACACAACGGTTGCAAAAAGAACCAGTAGCAGGAATTAGTTGTGCACCGTATGAAGATAATTTGAGATATTTTCGTGTAGTTTTACAAGGTCCCCAAGACACACCATATCAAGGTGGCCTATTTTCACTTGAAATGTTTTTACCAGCGGAATACCCAATGGTACCACCAAAAGTTCGTTTTTTAACTAAAATTTACCACCCAAATATTGATAAGTTAGGTAGAATATGTCTTGATATATTAAAAGGTAAATGGTCACCAGCGTTACAAATGCGTACTGTACTTTTAAGCATCCAAGCACTTTTGTCAGCACCTAATCCAGATGACCCTCTAGATACAAACGTTGCTGATCATTGGAAAACAAATGAAAAAAGTGCAATGGAAAATGCAAGGCAATGGACAGCAAAATATGCTACAGGTGGTAGTGGAAAATAAGAAACAAGAAGCCCTGTACATGTAATATACAAACATATATTATATATATATTTTTATAAAATATACATATATATATATAAAATTTAAACGAGAGTGAATTAATAATTGAATATAAAAAGTGACAAAATTAAAAATAAAAAAAAAAAATATTTTTATCTTTGAGATATGATGTGTAACATTTTTAACACGCACACACACACACACACAAATATTTACACACACGAAAACACATATATTCCTTCCCATTACGCACGTTTAATTCCAACACCTTCACGTCTTAATCCCCAAAATCGTTGTGGTCTTAAATCTTTTGATGTTGCATCAAATTTCCAACCTAAATGATTTCCACAAATATTACAACTTAAAATAGTCCATGCAAATCCAGGAAACCATGAATCTTTTGTTGTTGGTTCCCCATGATAATTTACAAGACTCCTTCTTAATTCACTTGTTTCAGAAAGGCCAAGTAATTGAGCAAGTCGATTGCGCCACATACGAATACGAGTTGTTCGATTATTATTACTGTTTCTAGTTCTTTCACCTTGTGCTTCTCCTTCATTTGTATTACCATCATTATCATCCTCATTGCCATCATCAAATGATACTTCTTCTTCATTTAAATCTTTGACTGTAATAATTTGGTGTATATACCCAGCTGGATTTACATATGCTGCGCAAACACCTTCTTCCGACATACTAAATATAGACGAGACATTTGTTAAATAACTTGTTAATGATTGACATCGATTACAAGCAAGCCTATCAATTTTCATATTGTATAAAAATGATTCGATAATATTTAATCGTTCAATACATGATGGAGATTTTAATATATCAATTTTCATTGTAGTTGGTAATGGCAAATTGCCACTTAATCGCCAGATTATATTTTCTGTAGACATTTTTTTCATTATATCATGATCCACCAATGCCACCGTCGTGGTAGAAGAAGAAGAATCTACTAACTCTACATCCATTTTTTCTTCGTCATCTGCATAGTTATTATTAATAATTTTTCTATTTAACACGTTATCAATTAAATGATTCATTCCTCTTTCTTTTAATAATTCATATATGTTCTTTAATTTTAATTTACTATCATATATTTTCCATGCAAACTCAGGTACGCGTGTTATATATTTTGTTTTCAAAGGTCTGTTAACACATGTTTGGTTTGGTAATATCTTTCCACAGATCAATGCAAATCGATTTGTATCATTACTTGAACCTTGCAAGATATCATTTAGAAAGACGCTTGCTTTTATTAGAATACGATGATTACTTGCACGAGCTATTATATTGACTTGATTTGTAGTACCGTTATCATTATTTACAACTGCATCATTGTCCTCCGCATTACTTCTGCCCGTTTCAACTAAACCACTGCTATATACATTTGCAATTACTCCAACCATATTATTATAATGGATTGAGCAATGTACAAAACATCTTGAAAGATTACGCACAATATACCCAGCTGGAGGAAAATGTTCATCCCTATATTCTTCACTTTGTAAGACATCCAATATTCGTCTTGGTTTTAATATTTCTTTTTCCTTCCATTCCAATATTTCTTTCATTATGACATGTTCAGTATTACTAGATGAACAAAATGGCATTTGATCACCAGGAAATAGAACAACATCTCGTAAAAATAACATAGGTAAAATAACATATTGATTGGGTTGCAATTGTTTTGTAGAAAAAATAGTTTCGGATATATTATTTTGATTTTGCTCTTCTAAATGCAAATATGAATGTGCTGATGATAATGAGGTCTCATACGATGTGGGCGTTATTGTATTGCCATTCAATTCTCCATCTTTTTCTTCATCTGCCTCATCTGTTTCTTCAGCTTCTGTAGTTTCATCATTTTCTTCTTCATCATCATTAAGTGCTATTTCTATATTTTCAATTGTAGTTGCGTCATTATTATTATTGTTGTTGAGATTGTCGTCTTCCTCAGCAGCCACGATTATCGTATTATTATTATTTCTTAAATTATTTACATTGCTATTTGCAATACTTTCCTCTTCCATATTGTTTTCCATATTTACAAATACTTTGTTTTTAAAACTTTTTTTTTCTTCTATCTTTTCTAATAATAATATTTGTATTTTTTTAGTTATAAGAGCTTTTTTTTATATTTTATTTGATTGAATTTGATGGATTAAATTTGTTATTTGTGCGTAATAAAAACAATAATAATAATTATATTAGGTGCTTAGTGAAAGGAAATATATATATATATATATATACGTTTATGTAAATATAAAACAAATTATCAAATACATTATTGAAATACTTTACTTCCCTTCTATTATTAAATTAAAATAAATAATACGTGACAAAATGCATCAAACATTCATCATGTTGTGGTTGATGGTTGCATTTTTATTATCATCAACTTCAAATCTCCACCAAGTATTTGCAGCAACAGTATCATCTTCTTTGCCAAAACCACATCAAGGATTAAAAGCATTATTATTTTATACATGTGTAACACATGAAGTATTAAATCAATGCAACGAATCTTTTACCATGGACCAAAGTGAAAGTGCTAATCTAGGATTTACATCGAATTTAACTACAGTTGATGAAGGTTTCAAAGTTGGCATAAAATCTTTATATGCAGTTCATGATATCTTTTTTGACAATGAGAAACATACACTCCGTACAAATTGGAAAGCTGTTTGGAGTAGCACACAACAAATATTAAAATCATATATAGATGATGGAAAAATTATAGGGTTTTTTATAGGTGATGAATTGTTTCCAGGAAAAATACCTTTGCAAGATTTTTTAACTGCTTTAAAAGCAGTTGACGCGTTCAAGCAAGAATTTGCAGATAAAAAATTAATCACTTGGGAAAATGAAGGAGGAACAAATTGGGTGGAGTTTGTAAATAAAGAATTGCATGGAAAATTACCAGCTGAACTTGATATTTTTTCAATTGATGATTACAGTATGAATGCTAGTCAACACAAACATTTTCATGAAACCGTAATATACCCAATGTTACATCCACATCAAAAAATATATTTAGTACCAGGTTCCTATGCTACACGTGCGCCTGTAAACATTTCCAAATCAGAATGGTGTTGTTATGGCAGCAAATTTTCAGATTGTGACTCGTGTATGGTTGAAAGAATTGAACGATTTTATAATTGGGCTGCCAAAGATGCACGTGTTATAGGTTTCGCACCATGGCATTGGGATAGTAGAGATATTGATGAAGTTACGCCATATAAAGAAGTTGGTACAGTGGATATGCCAGCAACAAGAAAATTATGGATCGAAATTTCAAAGTTA
Organism: Stramenopiles sp. TOSAG23-2; assembly: GCA_900128395.1. Taxonomy (NCBI): domain Eukaryota; species Stramenopiles sp. TOSAG23-2. The sequence goes on from LT649897.1 coordinate 6,865, forward strand.
ATGCAAGAGGGAGGAAAATAAATAAAATAATATATGATAACCATTTTTATTAATTATTTTTAAATCTAGATATAAAATTGAATGTAAAATATAAAATTACGTGTTCGTGTAATAATATTTAGTCTATAATACGAATATAAAATGTTCTCTTACTCATATATTATATAATAAATAATGATGTATATGATATATTATATATAATATATCTAGATATTTTATTTCACAACAGCGTTCTATCCACTTTTACACAAAATAAATCTGTTTTTTCATTTAAATTCTTGGTTGGGTCCTCTAAACTACCTGTTCGTCCCATTGCATATACATAATCACCACATACAGCTAATGAATTGACATATATTGGAAATGTACCATCTTCAAAATAGATTGGACCATGATCGCAATATTTTTTATCTTTCAAATTATATGTAACTAAGTGCAAATTTTCTAAACCTTTTGCTTCGCCTTTTTTGGTATCTTTACCTTTGATTGTTTCACCAGTACCAAGTACAATTGGGCCCCCAGTTAAATAATAAATTATATTGTCCACACAAGTAAACCCCAAGTAACCGTATGAAAATAAATCAAACATACCGCTACGCTGTGAAGGTAGAGATGTTAATCTAGTGATTATATTCAACTCATCATTCATTTTTGTGCCACCAAATGTTGATGCAGGATAAAATGCAAACAAATATCCACTATTTCCATGTACACCTAAAACACAATTATTTGTTGCATTCCAACATACTTGGCGCCAATTGTAGCTCATTGAACCAGGCTTTGTATGGTCATATGTACCAAAATAATCCCTTTTCATCCCACCTTCAAACGAAACGCTTACTGTTTTATTTGTATAATCATATTTTAAAATATCACCTTTGGCATTTGTAAAATAAACATTGCCATCAATTGGTGATACAACCATGGATCTACAAATACAACGATAATTGCCAGTACGTGGATGTTGGCTTTCACCTTCCCCTCTGCCATCGTAATCATATTTTACAGGGGCATCATAGGTATATGTAATTAATCCATGATCATCCTCTCTTATAGCATTTACCATTACAAAATAACCAGATGGCCATGTCAAACCATATAAATTACCACTGTTTGAGCATCTTGCAAAAGTTAATAATCCTTCCCCATCTTGTAATCTCGCTATATTTTCATATGTTTGGGATATTGGATCATATGCTAAAAAACATCCACCATTATACTTTTTATAACCATCTGGTAAACCGGATGATATTGGTAATGTTTCCATTCCATCAACAAACGTATAAAAACCCACATGGGTACCAAAATATAATTTTTTCGTTTCAACATCTTCAAAAAATGGTACATGTGATTTTCCTTGTGCAATCGTCGAACCATCATCATCTCCACATGCATTTGTGAGATCACCGATGTATTGTGGCTTTGGTAATAACATGTTATTGTTGTTGGTAACATTATGGTTTAACCCAACTGCATCTATAGAATACATTTTTGCACCAATATTATGATATACACTACATAATACATAATAAATTTTATTTCTATCTGCATTTGTTCCTATCCCATTATATGAATCATGAGCTTGAGTAAAATTAGAATCAAATTTAATTGCTTTTAAACGAGAATTGCATGCGTCTAATGATTGTTTTGTTGCATTTAAAATATAATCTTCTGCCTCCTGTGATATACGTTGAAATTTACCATATACTCGAAATGCATTACAAACTTCATATCCACCATAAGGATATTCTGCTTTTGTTGGAAAATATCCATGGCATCCATTTGCATATCCAACACAAATAGTATTTTGAAATGGTGAAAATGTTTTGATTTTCAATTCATATTCAGAAAACATTTCACCGGGTAAAAACACCAATGCTAGGTTTTTACCTAATGTTATTGTGTTTACATTAAATTGCATAGTTGATTGTTTCATATTATCATTTACCCGTTCTTGCACACGTTTTACTAACTCTAATGAATATTCACAACAACTTACTGGTGCACGTAGAACATCTTCTATAGTAGGTAGTGATTCCTCGTATTCTCGTTTTCTTTCTTTTTCTTTTTTATCATCGTCATTATTATGCTCGCTTGTGCTTGATGTGCCAGCGTTTGCAATTGTTGTCGTACTTGTTGTTGTCGTCGTAGTCGTAGTAGTTGATATTGCTGTTGGTTTAGGCGTATGCAAATATTTGTTTTGTTGATGAAATGTTTTCTCTGCTTCTTGAACCCATTCATTTTGTTGATTTGCAAACTTTAAAGCTTCTTCTTTAGTTGGAAGCGGTTCTAATGGAAGGTTTAATGTCATTGACATGCATTTAATATATGGTTGAATTTCGTCGTAATTGCTATTATGATACCCTTGCTGCCTGGTCTTATTAATTGCTTCTACCAACCTTTTTCCAAGCGCTTCCCCAATTTTTCGTGCGCCATGATAACCACTTCGATGATCAATTGGATTAATATCTCCGCAACAACCGTTTAAATACATAGTAACTGGTTCATTTTTGTATTGACTTGATATATATTGGCATAAATGACCACAATAATCGGCACTTTCCAGAGTCTTTTTCCCAACACATGTTGGATGCATCGAATATGTAACAATTATACCATGTAATGTTTTCGGTAATTCTACCCAACTGCTGCCATGCAATGCAGCATATGTACTATACGTTTCGAAAACCAATGCTTCTGCATATGGTATAATCGGGCCCTCAAGTCGCTGTCCAAGTATCGTTTTGCCGCTTATTTCAAACCATTTTAAATTTGGATTTATATTATTATTATTATTATCGTTATTACATCGTTGTCGCCTGTTAATGGCAATATCTTCAAAATCACGCGTTTTTATATAATATATGCGACAATATTCACGATTCTTTATCGCATCATTCACCGTTAGTACAATGGTTTCAATTAGTTCTAACATATATTTATCAGTTGCATGCCCCATACCAATGAAATATTGATTTGTCTGAGGGCCTGTATGCGTATGTGTACAAGAAACTACTATTCGGTCTTCGTAAGCAAATGATGAAGGCCAATTTAATGCAATAGCAATTTCTTTTTGGCATTTCTTTGCAAACTTAGCTGATGTACCAATTAAATCCAATGAAATCAATATGATTGGCATGTCATTATACGAGGGAGGCAAATTTTCTTTTGTTATTTTCTCTACTGCTCCTGGAACTTTAGTTTCGTAAATATATGTTGCCGTACAATATAAATTATCATGTATGCCTGTGCATTTTCCTCGTCCCCAATAACCACCTAAAAACCCTTTCCCTTGATTAATTTTTGTTTTTGCAAAACCAGTAATATAACATGGTTTCCCAGTATTATCGCGCAACATCTTGCCTATTATTATTATTATTATTATTATTATTATATTTTTACATTACACAATTGTTATTATTATGTTGTTGTTTGTATTACCCTATAAAAAAAAATATCTTTTTTGTGTTTTCGATGTATGATTGAACTTTTGGCACCACTCTTATTTATTTTTTTTTTTGAAGTTGTTGTTTTGTTGCAGAGGAGATGAAGATGATTTTTTTGTTGTTGTTGTTGATTTTTTGGTACAGCTACCTCCATATACCGTATTTATATTTCTCATATATACGTCTCGTGTCGTCTCGTATTTAGAGGGGCTAACGGGCTAACTATAAGAAGTCTATGTACTACAAATAAGCTATATTTCCAATGATAAGCCGATGCTAAAAAAATGAACTTTCATCATCATTCTCATATAGGGGCTAACTATAAGAAGTCTATGTACTACAAGTATAAGCTATATTTCCAATGATAAGCCGATGCTAAAAATGAACTTTTTTTTTTTGTTAATTAAAACCAGCAGCTAACTTGAAGAAGAAATATTATTCTACTAAAACACATCATTGCCAGAAGATTGCATCATTATTAACTTTACTCGTTGCCCACTCCAAATTTGATCACAGAATCTGTGATTGTGCTATGCTGTGTCCATGGGGAAATGTATCTTAAAAACACCAAAATGCAACGACACTTCATACATGGGAATATCACAACGCCATCACAGATTCTGTGATGAAAGCAACATCTCGTCACAGATTCTGTGAAATTTCACAGAATCTGTGATGGCATTGTGCTATTCCCATGTATGAAATTTAATAAAATTCTACTATGAACATACCATTACAATATCACAGAATCTGTGAAATATCACAGATTCTGTGATTGCTTAGACCTATTTTCTTTGTATGATTTATCGTTAATTCCACCATGGACACAGCATTGTGCAATCACAGATTCTGTGATCAAATTTTTGAATATTTGAATTTTAATAAGATATTATATCAATTACGATAGATAGATTGATAGATAGATAGATAGATAGATAGATAGATAGATAGATAGATAGATAGATAGATTGTTAGGGTTAGATGCACACAATTACTTACATACAAACAGATATATATAAACACACACACATATACATACATACATACATACATACATACATACATATATATATATATATATTTATTTATATTTTTCATTAAATCATTAAATAATTATATATATAAAATGGCAACTAACTGGTACACCAAAAGTCTGGAAGGATATTGACTGTTCATATAACGTTTTCCACCTTTCATGTGGAGGTGTTGTTGCTGCCGAGGTAGATACTGAACCGAATAAATTGTCCATTTTACTAAATATTGCAACAAATAAATTAAATGATTTAATTTAATAAAAGATCGGAAGTAAAACTTCTATGCTATGACTTCGATATTATTGTCACTTTTGTTAACAGTATTAAAGACCTTTCAAGATATGCTCTTGCTATCAACTTTGTTCTGCTTTCTTTCTGTAACTTTGCTTGATATTGTATGTCCCCAATATATTTGTACTTCCCCGTTCTAAAAATAGATATTCTAAAAATAGATA
>LT649898.1:0-11791 GCA_900128395.1 Stramenopiles sp. TOSAG23-2
ATTCCTTATATTGATTTCCGTCTTTAAAAAATCCCGTTATGCCCCGGTCATCATCGTGGGAGTTCTCAATTCGTATATATATATATATATATATATATATATACGAAGTAATATTTTTTTTTTACAAAAAACCTTTTTTATGTTTCAGTTGAAATGACTTCAATATCACCTTCCAGATCCTCATCCTCATCAATGCTACCGCTATTATCATTACTATAATAGTCCTCACTACCGTTACCTTGGGATGGTGGTGGTGATGGAGTTTCATTACTACCATTATCATTTCCATCAATTATTTCATCACCATCTTCATATTCTTCTATTCCATCTTCATCATATTCTGATTCTTCATCTTCGTCCGTTTCCTCTGGAGGATTTGGGATTCTCGTATCATCTCCAAATTTTTTAATCGAAATAAATTTGATAGACAGTTTACCTTTTCCTTTATTACCATTTTTCTCCATCAAATTGTATTCCTTTACAGTATTTCGATCTTGCTCTATAAAATCATGTATAAACTCATGATGATTAAATTCATGCATTGTAATTAATATTGCCACTATTACATTATACCATCTCATGTTTTGTATGTAATTCTATTAACTGATAATAATATATATGTATTCTAAAGCTACCAATGTATATTATTTTCTGTCTTCAATGTTTCTTTGCCATCTGTCTTATTACTTTTTGTAAATGAATCTGCATGTATTACAAAAATACATATTATTAAATGTGTGTTTTATTATTATTAATATAAGTTTTGTATAGGACGACTAAAATAATTTAACGGCACAAAATTTCCGAAATATTATTTACGTACTTGCTAGACTACGTTACATTGGATATTGTACATTAGGTCTTGTGGATTGTGGAATAATTTTTGGAAGTACTCGTAGTTGTAAAAAAGAAAATGCAAGGGGAGAGAGTGATAGATAGTTTTTGGTTTTCATCTGGGGGAGTGTTATGGATATATATTTTATAGAAATGTATGATACACGGTACATAAGATTCTTCCTTATTAGGGGGAGCTTTTTCATACATTATTTTTTTTTTAATATATATATTATTTTTTTTAATATTTTATTTTAAAAACATTTTTTACTTTTCTTCTATTCCACTTTTTCCTATTCACAGGTTTCAAAAGCGTATATCATCTCTTCATTTTTTTCTATCTCTCACAAACATTTGAAAATGCAAAAGCACAAAATGTTTATTACGTACAAAATAGTAAATGATATATAAAAAATATTTCCAAAAACAATCGTTCATATAATAATTACATTTAATGATGTCCACGTTGCAATCTTTTAATATCTGCTCCACAATATCCTTCAATGACATTTTTTAAACTACCAGATAACATGAAAATAATAACAAAAATTGCAACTGGCATACCATAAGCAAATAATTCACATGCATTGCCATCTCTATCAATTGGGCAATCACAAAAACAATCAGAAGTGCATGTATTTGTTCCATTGATAATTGAAAAACTAGTACCTGAACAACTAGTATACCCCCCGCATATTAAATGATTATTAGGATCAGTTGGGCATGATGCGTATAATGGTTTTGGATGTATTACTGGTTGGATAAAATAAGCCAACACCAACACACCAACACTCATGATCAATGTCAAAAATACAGTCAATAAATTCAAATCTCTTGCTTTTTTAATTATCATCATTCTCCTATATTCATCTAAGATGAGAGTTGAGACATTATCCAATGATTTTTCATCGCCATTCATTCCTTTCATCAATGATAAATTACCATTTGTAGTCCCCCAAGCTTCAGTAGGGCTACGACCTTGCACACCTAAATTGATTCACATCTTTGCTTTAGCTTGTAGACCCATCATTAATGCCATTAAAGCTGGGAAAACACCAAAAATTTTCCACCAAAATTGTGCATTAGTGAAAAGCAAAACCAAATTAATTACAACAGCTATAGCACCCGCTCGGTTTCTATAGCGCATCATTCTCGCTTCAGTTGCATCAGATGCAGTTGTCATGGAACAATCTGATGGAATTTCCACTTGATCTAAAAGAGTGGAGCGTTTAATAGGCTTTTGCTCGGTTTCATTTTTACTTTGCATTACGTAGCTACCTTTCAATTTCTTTTCATCTTTGCTATTTCTTTTTTTAGTTTCATTGCTATTGGTAGTATCATCAGATTGTCAAGATCCATCGCAATTAGGGTTTTCTCATCCACTTTTCCTTTTTTTTCCCCTTTTCTCATCAACATTACGAGATGATAAAATGGAAGGCATTGGTTTTAATTTTTTCTGTTTTTTTGGTCTATTTCACGATCCTTTTTTGGCCATCGTTTTTGCAGATGGCATACTAAATGCTGACATCAAACCACCAAAGGTTGAACTGCGCGATGAATCTGTTCTACCTCATGCAGATGAAGCAGAGCTTCTAGCACTATCAGATGTTACACCACCATTATTATTATTTCCATATTGATCGGTTATTTTATTGAAGTTTAAATCTGGTACATTGTTTCTGGATAATGGAATTTCCCCTTGTTGCAATTGTAAATGTTGTTGTCGCATTTGTTCTTGTTGTTGGTGCACATACAATTTTCGTTGATTCTCTCTATTTTCTTTTTCTTTCAAATATTGTAGATATTGTGCACTTTTTCTATTGTTAACATTATCATCGTTGTCGATTTTGTTATAATTAATATTTGTAATATTATTACTACGTTTCAGTGCTTCTATTCCATTTAAAATCAAAATTCGATCTCCAATAGCACGTATATTCATATCTCCTAAATCAGCCTTTGTTAACGATCCTAAAACTTCGCCATTAATATTATTTTCAAACATGATTTCTTGATAGTTTGGAAAACCTATATAACCAATCCAATCTGCCACATCTTCTATTGACCAATAATTTAAATTTTTTGGTAAATTTAACTCTTGTATTACATAACGTCTACGGTGTTGTAGAACTTTATATTTTTGACGCTTTTTTTCATATTTTTGGGATATTATAGGTTGTTGTTGTTGTATTTGATGCATATTATTTGGATATCCATAGTTGTAGTTGTTCTTCTTCTTCTTATTATCATTGTGATAATCACTTAATTGTCGTTGATGTTTATTAATATTATGTTCCACCAAAGAATCAGCAGGTAATAATTTTCTTTTCTTATTCAAATTATTATTATTATTATTATTCGTTGGCAATTTCTGTTCCTCTTCCTCTACAACATTAATAATTGTTTCATTCTTTACCGAGTTAGTATCCGTCGTTATTGATTCATTCTTAATGATGGGTGGATCCACATCCTCATTTTCTCTTTCTTCCTCCTCCATATCACTACTAGCTAGCTAGCTCTAGCTACTTCACGCAACAAAATAAGTAGTTGTTGTAGGAAGTTACTATGGTGGAATAGATGATAACTGTCGTCACAAGTAGATACAAATATTATGTACATATGATTTACTTTTACTCTCTCCACTAACTAAGTAGATACAAATATATATATTTTTGTAAATATAATTGTAGCACTGTAGTATGTAGTATATTGATAAAAAAAAGTTCGTTGGGGCATAAGTATTTTTAAAATTAACACCACACAGCATCGGTGGGCACGCGAAACTGAGCGTGACCGGGCACGCGAACCGTAGGCTGGTAGGTACAGTAGCTCTAGCTAGGAGCTACGCCCTATCATGTGGGTTTAGTCCTGGCCGTATACTGTACTACTGTTGGACAAAGGAGCCGCCTGTCGTCTTTTAAAAAAGTATACTCATAAGACTAGATCATACCGTACTCAAGCAGACGAATGTGAGCGAGGCACGATTCGTACGTAGATATGATGAGGAGACGAAAGAGGTAGTATAGATGCATTGGAGAAGAGATGAAAGAGAGAGAGAGAGAGAAAACGGTGTGTGTATAGTTAATACGGAGAACGGACTTTTGAAAAACGTACAAAGTGTGTGCGTGTGGTGTGGTGTCAATATGTGTGTATAAGGCAATACATTTGCAAAAGAGTTTTGATTTTCAGTGTCTGTGTGTAAATAGTGGGTGTGTGGTCTTTCGCGTTTATATATCATATATTGGTGTGCGGTGTGTTGTTTAGTTCACGTATATAAATATAGCTCAGGATTTGCATATTATCGTTCATGTATTTTCCGAAAGACTAATCAAAAAACATCATTGCTATATAAAATATGTGAAATATGTATATATATATATCTAGAATCTTGCCATGTTTATTCCCACAGATTGTGTGTAAGAATCGTTTCGTTCAGAGGCATTCAAATGTACAATAAACAATCAAAAGCGATTTTTTGTTTTTTTTGAAAGAATTTCGGTTTTATCTGTCCTCAGAGAATTCGCCAAGTAAGTGTGTATGTCTCTACAATATTCTTTTTATTTCAAAAGCATATTTCAGTAGCAGAATTGAATATAAATATCGTCACAGGAAGATTTACTTTCTTTCTTTCTTTCTTTCTTTCGCTTTTGATGTATATCGTACATAATCTACGCATGAACATCTACATGTAGGTGAACTAATAGATGAGTAGCCATATATATATATATACATAAGATATAATTTTGTCATGTATGTGATTGCAATTCAAATTATATTAAAAAGTCCTCAGAAGAATTCGCCAAGTAGTTGTATTATCTCTACATGTTTCTTTCAGTAGCAGAATTGAATATAGTTTCGTCACAGGATCTTTCTATTTTAATATTTAATTATCGTTTTGCAAAAACATTTCAACATTTCAAAATTATATCACACGTATATATATAATATATATATACCATATGCAATACACAATTAATATGCATATATATAAAGAACATGTATACAATATAATATATATACATCATATTATTATTTTTCTTCTTCCTTGCATTGGAAAAAATCACCATGAATACCAAAACTCATTAAATGTTTCCAATCATCTTGACAATATAACGTCGATATTGTTTTCATCGATTTTGCATCGATAATAGCAAGATAAGTAGCACTTTTTATTCCGTCATAAACAGATGCTAAAATAACACCATCATCTTCAGCTAATCCATTACCAGGTTTTTGAACGAATATTGGTTCGCCTGGGAAATGACCTTGAACAAACCACGGAATTACATTACTAATACTATCATCAGCATTAGTATCATCATTAATATTATTACATACATCTACTTTGATCAATGCAGTGTCAGCAAAGTGATTTGATCCAGCTGCATGTGGAGCCCATCCATACCAATAACAACTTGTTTCTGTACTTTTTAAACCATTTATACGAGGTAGTTCGACGGTTGTGTATAATTTACCACTTGCATCTATCAATGGTGTCATGGTATAATTGACAACAAGCGACGACGACTTGATTCTCTTATTATTTATACTTTCATCAGGTATAGGTATTTCATATCTTCTATATTCAGCAGTTCCAACTAATTTATCACGTATGGATGTATTTAACATGTTATGTATTGTTAAGCCAGACGATGGTACCAGACCGCTGGTCATATTATTTGCTAAAACATCCATGTATATCTTATTATTTGCTTCAAATCCATTTATATGATGGAAGGCAAAAAAAGCATCAGCTTTATATTCAGTTACTTTCTTTGTTTGTAAGTTAATTACATATAATGCAGTACCATCTTCTGGACTCCATTTTAAAGAATTCATCACAGGTTTTGCTGCCATAATATTTCCAAGTTCCCATGTAAATGGTGCAGCAGCTAAGATGGCATAATTTTTAGTAACGGTGAAACTATGTATATATGGTAATTTTTTCACTTTAATAGTTGCCAACTGTTCACGTGTATTTGTATGTTGATTTACACGATAGACAATTATTGAATGTTTACCAATGCCAACAATAGCAACTGGATTTATACGCATGACGAAATTAATTGTATCACCACTTGGTAATTGTTGCGGATGCGCTGCAGTAATTTTATCAAAATAATTTGTCCACGTATCGTTCCATTTATGTTCAATCGTCGTCATATCTTCTAAATTTAATATTTTCCCCGCACCTTTATTTGATGTATAATCACTTGTTAAAACAATATTCCCAGCAATATCAACTACATTGACATTAAAATTGTCAGTGCAATTATCTGTCATTGCTTTTGCGTTTGATTCATGTGGCACCGTAGTACCAAGTAATCTAGACGGACATATATCCCCACTATTAACAGATACATTGTAAAAATTTGAACGTAAAAAGTTTGCACGTAAAGAGACAGTACCCCCCTTTGTAAACTTATATCGTAAAAGTTTTCCAAAACCATCAAATGTATGAGTTAAATGTCTGGTATGTTCTTCAAATTTACTAGCACTTTGCCTTACATACGAACCACATAACCACGTTGGCACGGTGCCATCATTTGGTTTCAAAACAGTTTCTTCTAAAACTTCAGCAGACGAGGTTGTAAATACACCAGCAAGTGGATCTGTTGTTGTTGTTGCTGCTGCTGACGCAAATGTTATTATTAATACTACTATCAACAATATATGTTGTTGTAACAGTAAACTATACATGATTATGGTATATATTTATTTATATATATATATATACAGAGAGAGAGGAATTTTTTTAAAATTACGTTCGTCCCTAACATTCACATATAATAAGTATCTTGATTGAACTGATCTAGTTGATACAAACGAATGAAAAGTGAAATGAATATTAATGTTCTTACTTTCTCTGTCAATATCTGTAGTTCTGATGTAATTTGTTTAAATATACAATGCCATTCATTTTTTTATCCCTTCTTTCTCTTCTTCTTCTTTTTTTTTGTTGGCATTTTTTGGCTTGTTGTTTTTACAATGCTGTGTGTATGATGTTCTAAATGTAGTGCTATTGATATGCTATTAATAATTGCATTTAAAAATTTAAGAAGATCAATGAAAATGTATACGGCCCTTCCTCCAGTTGTGCAGTTAATACCTGGAATACAAGTCTTGTAGTAAAAATAATAATAATTTTAGTAAAAGGAGATACTTCTTCATTAATAATCGAAATGGTGTTTCAACATAATTTACAAGAAGACACATTGGATGGATAGAAATTATTAACATCATTAAATATAACATACAGTAATAATACAAATTGATTTTACGCGTGTGTGTATATATATATACATATATAAGAAGAATGGCACAAGTATTTTTATTAGATATTGAAAATAGAAAAGGTATTACAATTTATAATGAAAATAATAATAATCCTAGTGATTTAAATATATTTCCAAATGTAAAGAGACGGCCGAATGGATCTTTATTAATTTATGTCATCCCATCCAATACTGGAAGGCGTTTAGAATGGTTATATGCAAAAGATAATAGCGGTAAAATCATAGATTATCGACAATTTAAAATAAATAGTACAGAAAATAATAATAATAATAATAATGAAACAACAATAAATGAAACATATGAATTGGAAATTAGTGTAAGGCATATACCACAACACGCAGTAAAACAAAACGGCAATAAGTTAAATATTGAGCCACTAGTTACAGAAATTGTACCATTTGCAGTATGGTCAGGGGAAAATGTTTACCAAGGAAAAATATGTGAAAATTTAACAACTGAAGAAGCTGAATTAAAGGAAATGGTTGAGTGGGCAAAGAAGGAATTATCATCTGAAACTTGATTGAAATAAATAAATCTTGATTATTCTTTTTTCGTTTTTTTATTGTACCTAGTATAATTACACGGTTGTATCCGGATAAGCGATTTTTTGTACCTAAAAAATCTCTTTTTTGTACGTATAAAATATTTTATTTTTTTTTTAATAAAATATAAAAAAAACAAAAATTAGCACACACAGCGCTATTTGTTTAATAATATACGAAAGGTTCTCTTACTCATATATTATATTATATTAATATAAAAGATTATAAAAATGAAATCTCTTCGAAAGGTGCGTGACTCTCAAAAAAGTTTAGGCCTGCCGGACATCCATGTTTGTAATGGCGCTACCCATCCGCGTCGATTTTTCATCGAGTCATTCTTTGTTGCTCCATCAGCGTCGTAATTATTCAGTGCGTAAGTTGAAGGTGAACGGCTTGAAGTAGCATCGTTTCTTGATAGAGATAGACTATTGCTATCGGTGCTATTGCTGCTACTACTACTACTAGTCGTAGTAGTGGTGGTTGTAGTTGTAAATGCACCGTTCGGTGCACACGAACGATTGGTTCGTTTTGAAAGACGTGACGAGTTATTGTTGTTTTGAGCAACGTCTTCAAAACTCTCTAGTCTCACACGCTTTCGATCACGTATTTCACGCATCCTCTTCTCCTGTTCCTTTTTAACTCTTGCATCTTCCTCTGCACGCCTTGCATCTTCCTCCGCACGTTCTCTTGCGAGTCTGGCATCTTTCTTTGCACGTTTTCTAGTAATTTCCCTCCAATATCTACCATGCTCTCCTACTTCAATTTTTTGTAGTTGCAATTCAAGAGATTTAAGCTTTTTCATTTTTACCTCCATTTTTCTCTTTTTCTTTTTTAACCCCGACTCCAATTTTCTTAAAGTACTGTAATTTTCTTCCTTTAGTTTTTGTTCAATCTCTGTGATTTTATGCAGTTCGTCTGTTACAGTCTGGAGTTTGGATTGTTGCCTTTGAAGACCCTCCTCTAACCACTCTGTAATGTAAGTGTTTTCATTCAAAGAAAATTCTGCCCCGCTACATTTCTTTAAATAATTTCCAAAATCGTGAATATCTTTCCTTCTATTTTCCAAATCCAGCTTTCTCCCCATGGCTTTCTTCGTCTTATTTGCATAAGTTACAATTTTTTCTTTCGCTTTTAATATTTGATGTTCACACTTGTTGATATCTTTAACAAGAAAATTAATTTCTTCAGTACTTGAATCTATCTGATCTCCAACAGTTGTTTTATCAATAATACCTTCCTGCGTAAAATAGTCGCACATACGATCCTTCAATATAATTATGTCTTCAGGCAACAACTCGTTACGTTTAAACACGTTTGCAACGATTTTAGAAAATTTCCTTTTGTTTTGAAGAAAACCCGACCCCTTCTCTTCTAAAACATCGTAATTTGTGAATAGATTCACAGTTTCGAAAGTAGCATCCAAAAGACGCTTGAAAAATTTTTCATTTGCTTTAGTTTGCAAATTAATGGTTGACATAATACGGATGAAAGCTTTAAATTTAGAAATTTGCGGATTATCAAAATGGGTCGCCACAAAATTAATGACTGACAACTCAGGCGTTCTTTTATGTTTAGACATCGTTATCCAACTCTCTCCAATCAGAAAACGAATGTCATTTGCATTTTTTCCTAACATAATACCTTTATCCTCCAATTCAATCTTTAGGTCCGCAAAATTTTTCATCTCATCTTCCTTTATACCCGTTTCGAGTTTATTATCGTACGGAAAAACAATATCATAAGTACCATCGTTTGAATTATACGAAGTTATTGTTGCTTCATAAAAAAAACATCCTTCATTTTCGTCCTGGTCGTCCCACGTTACAATCACTTTTTCATTAACTTTGTATTTTTGTGGAGGATTAGGTGCATTATTGTTGCTATTCATCGTTGAATTTGTTGATGTTGAAGACGAGCGCAATGTGGGCATATTATTTACTACTAAATTATCGATAGTAATAAACAATCGTAGTAATGGCGGTAAAAAAAGAATGAATGAAATCAATATATTCTACAATCAATTATGTTTTGTTCAACGTTCTATTGATAAAGATCTAATATATAGTATCTTAGTGCTTGATGTACGAGGTATATATTGTATGATTAGCGTCACTTGTCTTGTCTTTTCTCACATTAACATTGCCACATCATCATTTTGCACATTGCAGATTAAGATGATGGACGCCTAAGCTTGAGCTAGCTAGCATGAACACAGCACAGAAGTCAAGTTTTTATTGTTACTGGGTTCATAGAAAAGTCTATATTATATAATTTATAGTTTAACACAAAGTTTAGATATAGGTAATATTTTAGAAATTTTATTACCTTTGATATTGACATAAATTAAAAACCTTCACTCATGCATCTAGATTCCAATTTCCACTAGCGTTTCATTTCATTATTACGGTATGTTGTTATTCGTTGTAAAAACACTGGATAATAAGAGAAAGAATTTAACACTGCGTACTATTAGAAAAACAAAGTACAGACGTTTATTTAAACATACATATACAAATATATATATATATTTGTATAATATTGAAATACACCCATGGATGAATTTTATCTATTCTAAACATAAGAGTATAGGTTCAAACAGCGTTATTTAAATATCAACTTATTGTTATATACGTTTTTACTGTTTTAAATATATATACCTACATTAATTATATATAATATAAAAACAAATCTAAAAATATGTCTGACAAGAAACAATCCAAAGGAATGACCGCAGCAGAGACAAAGGAGTTACGTCGTGTCTTTGATTATTGTGCTAATTTTTTACCAAAACAAGAAATATATGCAAAGTTAAATCCATTCCTTGACAGAAAAACAGATCTAGTAGCATTTATTAATAATCCTGATGCAATTGAAGTGAAAGATGACGATGGAAACATCATGGATGCTGATAGTATAAGCGAAGAATTAGAGGCACTAAACGTTAAAATTGAAGAGTTACAAAAACGTATTAACGCGTTTGATAGTAACCCAACGAAAAAAATTCATCCAGAAGATTTAAATGAAGCCATGAAAGTTCTTGGTAGAAAATGTACAAAGAAGGAGATTCAAGATATGATATGGGAAGTAGATGAAAACTTAGATGGCTGCGTTGATTGGGAAGAATTTAAATTGATGTTTCATCGAAATATAACAGACAATACCGGTTTAGAACCATTCCAGCTATTTAACGTTGTACAATTTATGATGTATGACAAAGATAATAGTGGTCAAGTAACTATTGATGAGACAATGCATATGTTATTTGCACGGTATGGTAAAAAGAATTTAGAATCACAAATGAAAATTTTATTTGGTGAAAACTTACAAACTTCAGATGGAGATGGTGAATTATCATTTAATGAATATTTAAAAGCAGTAAGTGTACGTTTACCAAAAAATAAACGTAAGAAAGGTAAAAAAGGAAAACGATAATTGAATACTATGATATCATATACTTAAATGGATATATTATTTGGTAGAGAGAGCAAAAAATTAAAAAATTTGTGGGGGTAGCAAAAACATACAAAAAAAGTGATGTGTGTGGTTTTTACACTCTCCGATGCTGTATTAATTATGAAAAAATATAACAACCAGAGAGAAGGGTATATCTCTTTCTTCAGAATAATAATATATTTTAATAAATACTTTTTTATATTATCAAATATTATATTTAAAAATATGACTATTTATTATAATAATCGTTTTGCTTTAAAATGTGCATTTTTGGCAAGTCGTATAATGACTCTGTACCCTGGTACAAATTTATTCTCCGCCTTCCTATGATGTGGTTCCACGCATGGCAATCTAAATCTCCATGATCTTTCTCTTTCACTTTATGAAAATACTAATGCTACGAATATTAAGTACGAAGTAGTATTCAACATTTAGTAGTCCTTACGAATATACCACATACATTTATGAGTAAAAAATTTTTTTATGATAAATTTCCAAATATTAAATATTATCATAAGAGAATTAATTAAATTTTATAAAATATTTTAATAATATATATCTCTCTCATTTTATCTTTTTTCTTACAAAGCGTTTATTTTACCCTTTTTACGACCCTCTCTTCATCATTTTTGATAATTTGTGTGTTTTCAGATACACACACAACT
>LT649899.1:0-11781 GCA_900128395.1 Stramenopiles sp. TOSAG23-2
AGGTTTTTGTGTTTGGTGGTTGTAAATTGTACGTATAGCTCATGATGATGGGGTGGAAGACACGAAAAGAGGTCTAAGGAGAGAGAGAGAGAGAGACGGGGAGAACAGGGAGGCGAAGAGTGAATGTAGATCGAGAAGATGTACTTTTAAAAATCATATATACTGATATGCATTAAAAATTACGACGTATTTTTTCTCAAAAAAAAGATATACGTTCGTAAAAAAATATAAATTAAATTTAAAATAACAAAATGCACCAATCACAAACCCTGTTTTTATCAGGAGCTATACGTACATTTTACACCCAACACTACGCGTACACATTCACACATTACACATTCACACATTCGGGGAGAACAGGGAGGCGAAGAGTGAATGTAGATCGAGAAGATGTACTTTTAAAAATCATATATACTGATATGCATTAAAAATTACGACGTATTTTTTCTCAAAAAAAAGATATACGTTCGTAAAAAAATATAAATTAAATTTAAAATAACAAAATGCGTGTGTAAATCCTGTTTTTATCAGGAGCTATACGTACATTTTACACCCAACACTACGCGTACACATTCACACATTACACATTCACACATTCTACGATCTTCCGCGCGACTCACTTATTCATCGCAGTCAACGCAGCTTTCTTCGCTTTATCCACAACTAGCGGATATGGTACGTGAAAAAATCGATGAAGCATTTAAAGATCATATTAATATGGATGCGATTGAAGATTCATTTTATGATGTAATTAATATTTCCATACGTGTTTTAGCTTTTCATAACAAATAGAGTTTTGAGGAGAGAGATTTACAATTATTCCTGCATTTGGTTTTTAAAATTATTTTAAGATTTTCAATATTAAAAAATTAAAAAAAAGTTATTTTTTATTTTTAATAAAGCATCTCCATATTTACTCTCACATGTACACACTATCCTGATATCATTTGGTACGAATGGTGTCTATCATCGCCGAAGCAGCCATTTCCAAATGACTCATATCGGCAGGACTCATTTTATATAGATTTTGTTTCTCATAATTACTATTAAGTGGAATTGTTTGATACTTTTCATTCAAAATTACCAAATTATATAACATGTTTTAGTGAAAATGTAATGTTATAAGTGTATCATTCTCTTTCCTCGTTCAAAGTGATGTATATCCAGTTATCGACGTTATCATTGATTTGTTTCTCATAATTACTATTAAGTGGAATTGTTTGATACTTTTCATTCAAAATTACCAAATTATATAACATGTTTTAGTGAAAATGTAATGTTATAAGTGTATCATTCTCTTTCCTCGTTCAAAGTGATGTATATCCAGTTATTGACGTTATCATTGATGGCGTGCTATCTCTTAGTAGAACTAACTAAGTTTCATATTTAAAATATGCATTATTCTTTTAAACTTAATAATATATAGTGAGTGACAACTATCAAAGAAAAAATATTGAAGTTTTATTATAATTTAAATTCAAATATTTGAAATAATAAATAGAACTTTTATTTGTAATAATATAGATTTTAACAATTTATATCATGACTAATACATTTATATGTAAGTGTTAAATATTGAAGTTTTATTATAATTTAAATTCAAATATTTGAAATAATAAATAGAACTTTTATTTGTAATAATATAGATTTTAACAATTTATATCATGACTAATACATTTATATGTAAGTGTTATTAGTCGATTGCATATATGTGAAATGGCAGCCAGAATTTCTTATCTTCGTTTGGATGAAACCAAAAAAACAATATGCTCTCTGCTTAATTTTCAATAAACAAACCTTGATAATTTAAAAATTGAATTTATTTATATAGTATAATTCTTTTTACATTTATAATAGTTAAACGTCAAAATGGTCTGGTGTATTGATGATGCATGTATAAAGTATAAGAGTGTGTGAGGTTTTGTACATAATGAGTTTGTTGTATATTAACATATATTTGTATTATTTTTTTATATTTTTATGATTTTTTTATAATTCACTCTTCCGTTTTCCACCTTTTGAACGTATAAGATCAATGATCTTTTGTTTAATTGGACTTTTATTAATATATGCATAGTCCAGGGGAGTGGATCCCGAGTACCCCTTCTTATTAATGCTATTAAGAGACATATGAGTTAATAAGAACTCAATCAACTTCGTATCCTTTTTGTTATTAGCTGCTGCTAAATGTAATGCATTCGATCCATAAATATTTGCAATATTAGGATCAGCTTCACCTTGTTCAATTAAATATTTAACTACTTGGAAATGTTCGTATCTTGCAGCTGCCATTAAAGGTGTACGATCATCACCATCACTAGTTTTACCGACTTGATTCACGTATTCTTTCAATGTCATATTATTATTATTATTACCATTACTACCATTCACATCATTATTACGCCCTGTAATCAATACTTTCACATCCTCCAAACGTCCTTTTTCACATGCACATACTAATGGCGTTTTGCGTGGAAATTCTTCTTTGTATTTAATCTTTAATTTATCTGAACGACCGAATCGAATATCATTTTCATCACCACTACCTTTACTAATTAAATACTTCAACACATCATCATTATCGTTTCCACCATTGTATGCTAAAAGATAGGTTAACGATTTATTACCTTCCGTATCTTGTAAATATGCATTGACATCTTGACCTAATTCATCAATCAATACTTTCGCATTTTCAAGTGATAATATACCTTTTTTACACCCATTCAATAATGCTGGTTTACCATATTCGGTTTCTATCATGACTTTTTTTAAATTTGCGGTAGTAGCTTCTACACGAGCTAAGACAATATCAGTATCATTACCACTACCTTTACTAACTAAATACTTCAACACATCATCATTATCGTTTCCACCAACTAACTATTTATCTAACTAGTTAACTGATAATTTATACAACGTAAACCAATCAATTCGTAATGTAAACCAAATTGTAAGTGTGAACCAAAATCTTAATCAATCAAATCTTTCTTTCTTTTCTTTTCTTTTCTTTCTTTTCTCTTCCATCGATGTTGTCCACATCTCATCTTCCTATCTATCTATATATATGTTTGTAGATAACAGATAACAATAAATACAAATATATATGGATTTTTAGATACCAATTCATACATCCATGGAGTACAAATGGATGAACATCATTAACAATAATAACAATAATAAAATATGTTAACACACTACAAATGAGATGTTTATTAATACGGATATTTATATTTTACGATTGTAGCATTATCCAATTTTTGGAAGAAATAGCTCTTAAATGTGGCCCCATTTAAAAAAAGACCAGAAATCGTTACAAAAAACAAGATGTACTTCTTGTATACTAGAGCCTAATATTGTTCTATTAAATATTCAACGTAAAAAAAGCTGCACAAGATGTACTTCTTGTATACTAAAGCCTAAAATTGTTCTATCAAATATTCAAAACGTAAAAAAAATCAAAAAGCTGCAAATTCTGCAATGCTATCTTCATGTATATGAAATGTAATGGTATACCATGGTATATGCCTTGATTATGTAGTGGAATATTAGAGGGGTAAATGGTGTGAAAAATGGTAAATGTAAATGCGATTTGCAAATGCGATTGCAAATGCGATTTGCAAATGCGATTGCAGGAAAATAAAAAAAGAGATAGAGATGAAGATGTGCAAAAGTCAAAATTAAGTCAAGCAAAAAATATGTAAATACGACACGCTCGTATGATGTGTGTAAAAGAGCTTAAATATTTTTTTAAGTCAAGCAAAAAATATGTAAATACGACACGCTCGTATGATGTGTGTAAAAGAGCTTAAATATTTTTGAATTCAAAACCATTGAAATGTGTGTACACTCTGTATATTTCACTCAAAATATTTATAACATTTTTGTGTGTAGCCGTGTAGCCCTCCCTTCTCTCTTCTAGATCTTCTCGTTTTTTTCTCTCTGTCTTTTTCTATGATCTTTCTACTGGATGTTCTATTACACCCCAATATTTTTTCTCTATCTATCTGTGCCGGTCCACCCGTATCTTGTGTCTTTCAGGTACAAAATCATTATATCACCTCTCTCTCTCTCTTGCAGAAAAAAAAAACGAACACTCAAAAAACTCTCTAAAACTTTCTTCGCCTACCACCACTCCTACCACCCCTGCCACGATTCATACGATGGTTATATTTTAATGAATTAAATATCCATCTTGCAACGCGTGTTTTCAATTGAGGTGGTAAAAATGTGAAATAATATATAAACACACTAACTATCACACGTAATGCACCAATCACAAACCCTGGGAAACGCAAGGTTACAGCTAATGGAAGGATAGTACTTGCAAAGAATACTTTATGATCGTAAATGAATTTTTTAAATGGTTCCCAATCATTTTTATCACGTATGAATTCAATCGCAACTAAAGCTTCATCATATAAGGAATCAAAATAATCTTTCACGCCAAACTCGGTAAAGACTTCATACCATTGTTCTGTATACATATTATTATTATTTTGTGCATAACGATAATCGCGATAGGTTTCTTGATATTGACCTCCACTATAACCAGAACTACTACTACTGCTACTAGTACTAGTAGTTCCTTTATCATCAACATATAAATCATATTCTTTTCGTTTGTTTTTATCTTTTAATATGGAATATGCTTCATTGATTTTTTGAAAATTTATTTTTGCATCTGGTTCCTGGCATAAATCTGGATGCCATTTCTTTGCTTGTTTGAAATATGCGCGTTTTAACTGTATATATTTATATATATGATGCTTGAAGTTAGTTGTTGTTGTAAGTTGAAACGATCATTACCAATGTTACTTACATCTTTATCATTCACATCTTTTGTTACTGCTAATATATCATAATAATTTGTTGATTTTGTAAAAGTTGAAAAATAATGATGATTGAATATTAATGGAATATAATGTTGATGTGGATTCAAAAAAAAACGATAATTTGTAATGGGCCCATATGTTGGTCTTTTATTTTGTATTACCATGTGATATTTATGTTGCATGGTTGATAGTGTCACATAATTTCGTCGGTGTTGTTGTTGTTCTAGTTGAAAATTAAATGTTGATTTGTCGTTATTATTATTGATATTATTATTATTATTATTATCAAACATAGATGATATTGTTGATTGTGTTCTCTGGTGTTGCATAATTTTTCGTGTCTTATTTACATACTTTATTCTCTGTGCGACCGATCGATAGATACATTGTCGTATCATCTTTTCTCAATCTATTTGAATATTTTGTTGTCAGTTGAGTAGATTATTATATATATTATTAATGTCACTTTTCAATAAATCACAAGTAATTACTAAAAAAAAATGATTGATTTTAAATTTTAAATTCTAAACAAATAAAAATAATATTATATTTTTATAGAATTTCAATGTGTTGATATCTATCTATCTATCGTGTAGTCTATATCTATATATTATGACACACACGTAACAGTTATGCTTGTTTTGATTGTATATTTATATCTGCATCACATATGTGTGTATTTTTCTATCTATCTATTAGTTCTATAATGAATGATATTTGGATCAGTAAAAGGGAAGGGACAAGGGACTGTGTATTAAAATACAAATAGAAAACACAATATTTAATACATTACTCTGTGAACAAACACCAGACACGCACACACCGCGCAATCAACTTAACCCCGCCACCAACTAGGGCATCAAACAATCACACGCACACACACACGTGTACACGCATCGCCATATATCCTGCTCTCCTCTTGTTCTCTTTTAATGTTTTCTGACAACTTCCAATGTACCAGGTATATTATAATGATATTATAATGATATTCAATTCCACTTTATTTTATATAAATAGCTATAAGCCAGCTGATACTGCATCAAATACATATTAATACACACACACACACACACACATACACATACGAAGACATTTTTACCTCTTGTGCTATCCTTCAACTCATTCTTAAACGCTCAGTCAAAACATACTGTTCCCCCTACATCACCACTACCCCCTACCCTCGTTCCAACAATTCAATACGATTTAATAATTCATTTGTTTGTTGTTTATACATTGTTTTCATCGTTAATATATTATCATGTAATTCAGCAACTTGTTCTTCTTTTTCACCTAATAATTCTAATAATACAAATTGTTTCTTTTTAGTAGCTGCATATTCAGTATTGATCATATCAAAATCATTTTTCCATTTATTCACTTCTTCTTTTAATGATGTTGTATGCAATAAATTTTGCGATAATTCATTACGTTCGTTTTCTAAGATACGTAATTGTTTCTTCATATTATTCATATGACTTCGTTGTTGTCGCATGGTACGTCGTAAACTTAAAATTGGTATTCGTAATGGACCATTACTTTGCGATTCCATAATACGTAAAAAATCTTCATCTTCTTTCTCATCATCATCTAAATCATCTAAATCATTGTTATTTGTAATTGATGTTAATACGTTGGATAATAATTTTTGTTGTTGATTATATTGTTTTCGATCAATATTATTATTCTTTTGCTTACTTTCGTTATTATTATTATTATTATCATCTCCATTCTCAATACCATCATCACCACCACCACTAACTGCATATGCTAATTTTGCAGCAACCTGCTGTACTTTCTTTGTATTTTCATATTCCAAACGTTGATCATTAAATCTAGTTTCTATATCTACATATTTTTCTTTAAAATTATTTAATTCATTTTCCATCATTGTCTTTTCATTAATAGAAAAATCATATTCATTTTGTAATTGTTTTATTTGTTTAGTATAATTATCATTTTCAATTTCTAATTCTTTATTTACTTGCATTATTTCTGTTTTTTCATTACTTTCTATTTGTAATTTCAATTCCATATTTTTCAAATTTTCTTTGTACGTATCTAAATCATCTTTTACTATACGATTTGTTTCTTCCATTTGAATCATTTTGGTCACGTTGGCTTGTAATTTTTGTTCTGCATTTCGTTTTATGGTTTCTGCACGTGCTAATTTTGCTTCCGTTGTTGCTAAACGTTGTGTCAATACTTCCTCTGCACTATCCCATGCTTTACCTCGTTCCTCGTGTATTTTTTGCAATGTACGTATTTGTCGTAACAATGGCTTTGTAGCATTTGTAGCTTCCGTGGATAAATCTTCGTTTCTACGTTCACTTAATTCATTTTTCTCTTTCAATTTATTAATTTGTTCTAATAGTTTACCTTCCCTTTCTGCACTTTTACGTTCTGTATCATTCACCACTTTCCGTAAGGATTCAATAGTTTTTTGTTGTGCTTCTTCTTTTTCTTTCATTTCAATTGCTATTGTACTATGCTCGTTCAAATGTTCATTTGATTCTTTTTGTTTTTCTTTATATTCATTCAATTCATTGGTAACAGTTCGTAAATTGATACTTTCATTTTTTAAATTTTCAATCGATGTTTCCAATGAAAGTTTTAATTCTTCATTTTCAGTAACTTTAGTATCGTATTTTGTTTGTAATTGATCGTGTTTCTTTTGTATTGTTTTAATCATACTTTCATTTTCATCAAATTTTGCTTCATTTTCCGCCATTTTTAAATTATTCAATTGTAACTTCTTTTGCATCGCTTTCATACGAGCTTCCATTGCTTGGTATTCATCATTTGCATCGTTATAATCTTTTTTATATTTATTATTGCTTTTCTTTAACTCTTTAATTTGTCCTTCCATTTTTGATTGTTTTTTGGATAAGGCAACACCTTCCTCCATCAATAATTTACGTTTTTCTTTTTCTTCATTTAATTCATTTTGTAAATCGATGATTTGAATATTTAATTTTGATGTAGTGGAACTTGTTTCATCTTTCATTTTATTTTTAAATTCAGTATATTCCGTTTGTAACAATTGAAAATTATTTTGTAATGAGCTATATTCCTTATTTTTCTTTTTCAATACATCTTCTTGTTCTATTACTTGTGTATTTAAATTATTTGTTGTCGTCGCAAATTTTTCTAATTGTTCTTCACGTTTTTGTAATGTTTCTTCTAATAAATGAATTTTTGCATGTGATTCTTTCTGTTCTTTTTCAAGTTGTTCATTTAATTGATTGATTTGGTCATGTAATGATGATATTTGGTCATGCAATGATGATATTTGATCATTATCTATGGTAGATGTATTGATGATAATAGATGATTGGTTTGTTGTTTCTTGTTCTTCATTAATGTTGTCGTTGTCGTCTTCGTCCACTTGTTTTGTTACAACGATGGTTTCATCTAAATTCTGTTGTTGTTGTTGTTCTTGTTTCCTTGTCGTATTTTTCTTCTTCTTTTTTTTTGTTTCTTTTATTGTTAAAATAGTCGAATCATTTAATAATGTACCTTTTGTTTCATTATTATTTCCAATATCCAAACCCGTTGTTGGTTCAACTGTGATAGGTGTATTATCGTTCTTTCGTGCTTTCAGTTGTGCTTCTTCTTGTTGTTGTTTTGCGGCAAAGTTTTCACGTTGCTTTTTAAATTCAAGTTGTAATTGATTTATTTCAGTTGTTAATAAATCATTTTGTTTGATTAAATGTTGATTCTTTATTTCCATTTTTGAAATAATATCATTTTTATCATTAATACTTGTTTGTAATGTTGTATAATCGATTTTCATATTTTTAATTTGATCCGATAATTTTTGACGTTGTGCACGTGCATCTTTTGCTGCTTGTATTGCTTTATGTAAATTTTTTTTTAATTTTTCATTTTGTTGTTTTAATTGATTTGTACTTTTTGGTGTTGTTGTTGTTGTTGTGTTTTTTTCGTGTTCATTATTATTATTATTGTTATTTGATGATGGAGATTGTGAGGACGATTTATTATTAGTATTAGTATCACTTGATGATTCAATATTATCTGGTGATTTTTTTGTACTTGTTTTTGATGTTTTTTCTTCTTTTGGTGTTGTTATTTTTAATTTACGCTTTGCATTACTAGGTTTTACTGTGTTTGTATTTGTAGCTGTTGCAGGTTTCTTCTTCTTATTGTTTGTGCTTTTTTTAACTGTATGTTCATCTTTTAACCACCAATCCTCATCGTCTTTTTTTTTATTATTATTATTATTATTATTATTATTACTTGATATTGATTTAGTAGAAGAAGAAGATGATGAACGTGATATAGATTTCATAGCTGATGATGGTGGAATTGGTGTCATATTACTTTCAAAAAAATCTTCTTTTTTGTTTTGAGTGTTGTTATTGTTGTTGCTCTTGTCATCAGTAGTTGTTTCATTTTGTTCTAATTCATCAAATGCTTTTTGTGCTGAATCTACTACATTTGAAAGTGTTTTCCATGGTGTTGACCAGTCCATTTTTCGTCGTTTCCTATCACACACACAATATATATATATATATATATATATATACTAGTTATACTATTTATTGTTTTCACACACACACACAAGTGTTATTAACGAAGGGTACGTATCTATATCTACGGCTGTAACTTGCACTCTCTTATGATCACTCTTACTTTGTCCCCATTCATCATTCTATCTATATATACTTGATCGAGATCTTCATATTTATTCAACTTTACGGCATAGCCCTAAGGCCGGGTTTCAAAAATGGCCAAATAATGGCCACGAGATAGCATCACACAGCACTCACTACAATTTGCTAGCATATACACACCATTAGTAATGCTATTCCATGCTAAGTTCAAAATTGGCCGTACAAGACACACAGCATGGGCTAAAAAACATCAATAAATTATATCGATACACTATTGGAAAATGGGTCTCACTATTTCCAGTAGCATGACATAGCATTACATCGTATTATATATTTAATAAGTAGTAATTAGTCTACATAAAGTACAAGTGGCCATTCGACCAACCCCTACAGGATAATTCTAATAATAGACCGATTTTTTGGGATTGAAATTTTATTAAGGGTTTTGTATTTTGTATAAAATTTGGTCCTTTTGATAAATAGGCATTTAAGCCCTATTAATATTATATAATATACAATACCTCAAAAATATACTTAAGAAGAAGAATTTTCTTCTCTTACCTTTTTGCTCTTTGTTAGGGAGCACCACGGCAAAATATGCTGTATTAACTGTATTAATATGGCATATTCCAAAAAAGAGGGGATAAAAAAAATAATAATAATAAATTAAAATGAATGAAGATAGAAATAGAAAAACGGGGAACTACATATTAATATACAGGGAAGTGGATTTACAATACAAAAGAAGTGAATATAGTATATATAATAGCCTGTAGTAATTCTTTAACACACAAAGTTTTATTCTAATCTTTTTTACAATTAAATTAATTAAATAATTATTATCAGCATAATATTTTTCCATATATACCACATTTATTTGTTGTGAGTCTGAATTATCTTGACATATTGTGAGATAGAAGAAATTAAATATGAGCTCATACACATTCTCAGAGTGGAGATATAATGTTGGAATTCCCTTTGTGCAAAAGCAATATGAAATATGAAATTTTGATTATAACATATATTGTATTAATGTTGATGACATATTCATAGAAGATTTAAATTTATTAAGTGGAGATGGAAAAGACAATTTTAAATATGGTTTGACAAGATTAGATTTGGTAAACAAATTTATTAAAGATGTAAATTTAGCAGAGACAAAGATTAAATCTAAATCTAAACATGAAGCATATAATATTATTAGAAAAAAATATTTGAGTATAGTTGAGGATCATACAACCGAAATGCTAAAGGCTACACCATCACATGCTGACATTAAGAAAAGAAAAGTATTGCAACTAGAAATTGATAAGGGATCTCATACAATGACCATAAGTGTATTAAATAATAATGCAAACAAAGTAATACAATTAACAAAACAAATGGAAGGAGCTATTACAAATATATTACCAATTGTCAAAAACAATGAAAGTGATATATGTAGAGTTACAATTTTATCCCCAAACTTATTGAATGTAGCTGGCCCTGGATATGTACAACATTGAAATATAGATTTATCATTGCAAAAACAAACAAAATGGCAGCAACAGTCTGAAATAGTTTATATTCAATTCAAAAATACATGACTAAATTATTATCTGCATTTATTGTTTGCTTGCTGGCCAGAATTATTGAATATTAGCTTAGATGTTTCTGCACCATCTGGGGCTTGTGGTGGAGTGTTGATTGTTGATGATATTAGATATTAGTGTTTCTTTCTGAGCATCGTGTGTTCCGACTAGTCCCAAAACATTCTTACGAATAGGTTCTTACTATAAAACAACAATTGATAAGTTAAAAATTATGAATCACTTAAAATTACTAACTAAATATAACTAATAATAAAGTAAATAATATGTAATAATTAAGGTACTTGAAAGAATAATAATAATTGAATAAATAGACATAATATAATGGAAAATGATACATAGATATAATACTATCTTTAGGAACTATAATTACTCTAAGAATACATATAAAATAGAAACAAGAGAAGCGTCACTTCGTATGAGTGTGAGGTAAGCCAGCTCATGTCTTACACTCAAGTAGGCTGTTAGTTTATAAACGGACATCTATCAAAATAGCAGGTATACATCACTAAGCGCCTCATTTGGACTTTTTTTTTAAAAATTAGCATGGAGATAGGCCGTAAAACTGCCCCAACTTGGTACTTATAAAGGGTGTCCTTTTTAAATACCCGCAATATCAGGTTAGCGTTACATTTTACAAGAGCAAAATTCAAGGGACCGTGAAAATATAATGGCATACTTTATATGAATTAGCATGGGATAGCATTGAAAATAAATAAAATCACC
>LT649900.1:0-11780 GCA_900128395.1 Stramenopiles sp. TOSAG23-2
CATATGTCATTAATTTTGGAACAGGTTGTTTTACCAGTATCAAAATCTAATGCATCTACTGAGATGACACCGGAGAAGAAGAAGAAGAAGACGATGACGAGTATGTATCGAGATAATAATAATACAACATCGTTTACAAGTGACATAGATACAACAAGAGACATCAGCAACCATAAAAAATGATGCAGAAAGAAAAAAGAATTTCAACAATGCTCATGTAACAAAAAAAGCGAAAGAAGAAATTGTCTACAGGGTCGATAACATGGGAAGGGCAAAGGGCACAAATGGAAGTATTGGTGGAAGAGACGAAGAAGACGGCACGTGTACGTATCGAATCGATGCAAGAGGAATTACGCACGAGGCGGGAGAAACAATATAGTCTACTGGAACGTTTACAAGCTGCAGAGGAAAGTATGCGAAGTTCCGAGGATGAATGCGAACGTTTGCGTGAAACAGTCAATGTTGTACAAGAGCGAATGTATGAATTGGATGCTCAATTGATTCAAGCAAAGCAATGGCGCACGGAAGATCAAGGAAAAGGAAATGCGGAAGTGATGAAATGGAAAACCAAAGTAAAAGAACGAGATGTAGAAATCAAAACATATAAAGAAGCAAATGTTGGAATAAAGCGACAATTGCAAGAAATGGCAGCAACAGTTTTACAATTAGTGGAAAAGGCCAAAGTGTCGGATAATAAATTAGAACAAGAGGGTAAAAAAGCATCTGGGAAACGTGCTCAGTTAGAAGCATTACAACAACGTATAGCTGGTTTGATACAAGAAGGAACGAAGGAAGGGAAAGCAAGGGTACAAGCTGAAACTACAGTAAAAGTCTTGCATGAACAAATCAATGAATTACGAAAACAAAACAAACGTTTAGTAGAAACTATGAAACAAAATTTAATTAAATTCGAGGAACGAGAAGAGCATTTAAAGCGCCGCATGACTAGTATACAAGCTCGTTTAACAGGTGAGCAACGTGCACGTCGTGCTGGTGTTGTGCGTATTATTGACCGTCGTATAACAACGATGGATGAAATGCTGGAACGTGAACGCAGAGATCCAAGTATCAAAACAACTATTGACCTATCAAATATTGGTATAACAGATGATGAAATAAATATGATCAGTCCTTTATTTGGAAAAGAAGCTTTATTAGCGAAGCGATTTATAACTTTGAATTTATCATACAATCGCCTTGGAGACAATGGTGCAAGGCAATTGAGCAATTTAATACGCAGTGGTACATTTTTACAAAATATTAATATCAGTGGCAATACGATAAGTGGTGAAGGTATTCGTGCATTAGCGGAAGGTGTCAGTGCATCTTCAGCATTAGGTGTACAACACGTATATGTTCATAAAGATGGTAAAGTCCAAGGACTTGGTGCAAGAAACAAATCATGGAAAGATGGCGAAGGAAATGAGAGTGTTGGTGGAATATTAGGTTCACCGAAAAGTGCGGAAACGGTTTTAACTGTTGATATAAGAAATAATGTTGCACCAGAAACAGCTGCTGTTAGTGAATATGAAATAAAAGCACCGCAAATAAACACTTCAAGCAACAAAATTGGCAAAGGAAGTAGTTTAGATTCTAGAAAAGAAGAAAAAAAAAGAAAAGAAGAGGCCTTTTTGAAAAAGGTATATGGTGATCAACAGGATTACTCATCCTCCTCATCTACAAAAGAAGGAGAAAAGAAAGATAGTACGAACCGTAGTAGTAGTAATAATAACAATAAGAAGAACGAACAAGGGAAAATTAAGAAAAAAAGAAGTGGTTTATTTAGTAAGAAAAAGAAGAAAAAAGTTGTTTAAGGTGGAGAGGAGAAGAGGAGAAGGCCGCCATTCTCTGGACACCATTAGATGATCTTCCAGGTCCAAATCTACGTTTTCCCTGGAAGGCCGTCATATTAAATGCACACGTATATTTAAATTTATTTTTTACGAACACGTATAATATTATACACAATCATATTTTACGCGCGTGTCTCTCTCTAGATATTTTATAATTAATACTACGTAAAATACATGTGTGTATGATAGTTCTCTCCTCCTCTGTTGATTATGTTCGGTGTGGGGAGAGCTAGAGGTATTATGATACTCATAATATTTTCATCCTCGATCAGATCATTTTTGTCCCAAATCCAAAAACAACACCCACTGTGTCTATGCTATTGTTTTTAAGCGTACTACTATGCTAGAATATATTTACGATGGACACAGCATTGCCTACGATCCAATTTATCGTGGGAGGAAACGTGATTAATGACCAACAAGAGGAATACTGTTATACTGTTATGTATTATTTATACACTACAAATATAGACTAATTATTATACAATTCCATATATATTGGATTCATTTCATTTTTGTTGTTATATATATATAGAGAGAGAGAACAAATATAGACTAATTATTATACAATTCCATATATATTGGATTCATTTCATTTTTGTTGTTATATATATATAGAGAGAGAGAGTTCGAAATTTTATTTTGCATTGCAGCTTGATCAACTTTTGATATATTGTATTATAATCAATAAGAAATTTCTTGTTTTGTTTTGTTTTGTTTCAAAAAAAACAAACTAGAAGTGATAAATTATTGTAAGATTGCAAGACATTTACGCGAAACAGTATTATAGAAAACATGTTACGAAATGTAGTTCGTACAACACGAATAATACGTCGAGTACAATGTAATAATAATAATAACAACAACAATGTTAACAATAACAATTGGAAATATCTATTTACAAGTATTAGAAGAAAAAACACATATAAAAATGCAACGATAGGAAAATATAATAATCGTAATTTATTTATTAGAAGAAAAACTACATATAAAAATGCAACAGAAAATGCTAATAATAAATCTGACGCTTTGTTAAATAATTTATTTCCAAAATTATTTGGTATCAGTGTAATAGGTGGTGGAGCATATTATATAGCAGATGAATACGGTATTGATTTAAATCCATTTAGTGGGTTGTTTGATGGTGGTGACGGTAGCGATGGCAATGGGGTATTTATTGAAAATATCCAAGAGCCAGATGCAGAATTTGTACATCCATATGAAGGTGCATCTATATTATTTAAGATACAATTTTTTATACGTCGAGGGATATATTTATTATATATGTGGACCCCAGCAACGATAATGTCCTTGCTTGGTATCATTACAGGTATTACCGTAGTGCAAGATTTAGCATTGGAATGGACTGTGCGTACATTGGAAAATTGTGGGATGACATTTCAAAAATTTGGCCAATGGCTTTCGATGCGTCCGGATATTTTCTCCCCAAAAGTAATTGAAGCGTTAAGTACACTTTGCGATGATTCAAAGGTTCATGGATATGAAGTTACAAGGCAAGTGATACGAGAGGAATTTGGTGAAGATATTGAAGAATATTTTGAAGAATTTGATTCGAAACCATTAGCAAGTGGTTCCGTTGCGCAAGTATATCGGGCAAAGTTGAAAAAGAAATATGCATTGAAAAATGGCGAGGTAAATGTTGCAGTGAAAATTAGGCACCCACAAGTCATTGAGGAATCGTATATGGATATAGATTTAGTATATTTTGCAATGCAAAACATGCCATTTTTAACAATACCATTTAATAAAGATTCATTTTTAGCTACAATACAAAAACAAATGAGTTTCAAATGGGAAGCATTTAATATGACACGGTTTGCAAAAAATTTTAAACGCGAAACAAAAGATGGTAATGTATTGTTTCCACAAGTTTCTTCTACATTATTAGGGGAATCCGTTTTACTCATGTCATTTGCAAAAGGCAAGCCATTGTCTGATATATTTTCCGTTGTCGATGGTGGTGGCCATGGTTGGAAAGTGGTAAATTTATTTAAACGTGGTAGTGAAGAGGAAAAACTGTTTGAATCTAAGAAAGACTTAGCAAATCGAGTTTTTGATATTAATATGAAAATGTTCTTGCGTGATAATTTTGTCCATGGCGATATGCATGGAGGTAATTTATTATATTCCGTAGATGACAATGGAAAAAATATATTAACAGTACTTGATGCTGGATTGACTGTATCATTAGATGATAAAGTTGCTAGAAGTTTTTCCGAATTTTTGTACAGCATGATCATGGGTGATGTTGATGGAATCATGACAAAATTGATTGAATTTAATGATAGTAAGAAAAAAGTAGATATAACAGGATTTCGTCATGATGTTGAAAAACAAGTTAATTTATGGGTTGGAGAACGTAGTACATTACCATTAACAGCGCCAAAAGCGCCAGATGGTGGACCAATTAGTATTGGCGATTTAATGGGAGGGATCATGTTTAGTATGCAACGGTATGGTATAGCATTGCGTGGTGATGTTGCAGCGACGTTGTTAACTATTAGTATAAGTGAAGGTTTAATTCGGCAATTGGACCCATCCTTTGATATGTGCCGTGGTGCCATGCGATATTTCATTAAATATAACGATAGTGCATATAGTGTAATACCAACTGGTGATGAAGTGGTAGAAACGGTAAAAGAAGCCGCAAGTGAAGTTGCAGATGAGGTGATCCCGGATGTACCAGATATAGACATACCATCGATAGAAGAAGTAAAAGAAGTATTGCCAGAAATTGAAATGCCTGATGTAAAAATACCAGAAAATGTTGAGAAAAGTGTTGAAGAAGTGAAAGATAAAATAAAAGATGTTTTTAAATAAAATGAATAAAAAAATATATAAAGTGCATGAGGTGATGAGGTGTGTGTGTGTGTGTGAAAGATGACGAGAGTGACGGAATATATGTAGGGCAGGGATGTTAAATATTTTCGAGGAATTTAAATATAAAAATATATATACTATTGTGCCATTATTATTAGAATTATATCCCCTAGTATAGAATATTATCAGATTATTATCCCTATCAGATGGTGTTGTACAAGTCAAAATTAAAATCTACTAAAATCGAGTCGACGGTATTGCTTTCATAATTTTCTTCAATTTGTAGTGTTAGCAATAGCGCAAAATATATACTTAAAATTTAAAAGCAAAATGGAATGATAAATTTACTATGAACACAAACTAATGAACAGGGTCATTAAGAAGAGGAAAACAAATACAAAAAAAAAAAATGCCAAGAGGTTCGATTTAAAAAAAATACAATATTAATAGTGCCTTTTGATTTAAATTACATGACAGGATCGAGCGTTCCCAAATATATATTTTGACATTGTTTTTTCACGCCCCCCTTGTTTAATTTTGACCCTGCTATGTCCATGGAAAAAATCAGTGGCTGTAAATTGACAGACAGTTGGTGTTAATGTTAGGGTTATTACTATTTCCCATTGTAAGCATTGTTATTACCACCAGCACCAAATTACTTACAATTACCATTATGAAAATCATCTCGATATGTAGATATATGTTTATATAAACTACTATATTACATGTACCAAGAAGTAGATAGTAACAAGATATACATAATAAACATATTATATATATATTATAAATTTGTATTCAAACCATTTTAGTTTATTTTAATTAATCATGCCTATTCGTCAATATCAAGTTGTTGGTCGTGCAACACCAACTGCAGCAGTGAAAGAACCAAAAGTATACCGCATGCGTATTTTTGCTAAAACACCAGTACAAGCAAGAGCACGTTTTTGGTATTTCCTTCATCAATATCGTCATATGAAAAAAACCACTGGCGACATCTTATCTGTAACTGAAATCACAGAAAAGAACCCAAACATCGCAAAAGTATATGCAATCCATTTGCGTTACAACAGTAGAAGTGGAACACACAATATGATGAAAGAATACCGTGATACACGTCTTACTGGTGCAGTAGAACAATTATACGCAGAAATGTCTTCCAGACATCGTGCACGTGCAACTTCTATCCAAATCCGTAACACTGCGATTGTTCCAGGTCCACTTCTTTCTAAGAATCCATCCCAAGGTACAAAAAGACCAAGTGTAATACAAATGATCAATAGCAAAATCAAATTCCCAATGACACACCGTGTTCATCGTGGTGCACACAAAAAACAACGCTCAACTTTCAAAGCAAGCAGACCATCAACATTCCGTGGTTAAACTTATAATAGTAGTGCTTTGTATTTAGTGAAAAATAGTATTAAAATACACACCTGTCGTATATTATGTACTCGTAAATAATATTTTTAGCGTTTAAAATGATATATATGTATGTGGAAGAGAGACAAGAGAATGTATAAGAATAATATTTTGTATGTTACGTAATATATTAGTGTTTGTGTTAAACATATATATATAATCAAAAAAGAGGTTCGTTTTTGTACACGAACCTACTCGTTTTTATTTTGTACCGTGTTTGCATTTTTTCCTCCTCTACTCTACATCTCTATTTCTCTCGTAGACGGTCTCTATATATTTACCCACACACTCTTATCTCTCTCTCTCTCACATCTTTAAACTCTCCGCTAAGCTCCTTAAATTTTCCATGATCATGTCCCGGTTTGATCCAACAGATCGCGCCAATTCACGTTGCAAAGGTATATTTAAACAAATGTATTGCATTAATAATGTTAAATCCAACATACGATTACACATAGGTCTCGAATTATTACTTGTAAATTTCGATCGTGTATATCTAAATTCACGTGGATTTAAACCACAATGGTGCTCCAAAGCATTTGTTAAAACACTTTGTAATGTCAATAGGCGCCGATACATTTTCTCATCTAAAATTGGTGCCAATATACCAATTGATCCATCTAGTGTGCCGTACAACGAGCCATAAATATAATTATTTGCTAATGATTTCAATTTCTGTCGACTTGTCATTGCACCACCGATCATACGTCGTTTGTGCAAAACACTTACAATCGAACCAAGTCTTATTTCGGAAACAGATTTTAAAGGTTGTTTCGTGTATTCACCAGTCACTCTATTTGCTTCTGGATCATATTCCATTACAATTATATCATTTTTATTATTTGTCATTAAAAGACCTAACGAATTGTTTTTCACATTGCTATTTTTAGCCCCGCTACTTGTAATCATAAAACCACTTGTATATACATTTGTATTATGTATTGTATTATGATACGGATCCCAACCTAATAGTTCCAATTCACCTTGATGTGGCTTCCATCGCAAAAATTGTAAGCTGTGATAAATATCAGCTACTAAGACATAATTTTTTATAACCTTTACATTCACTGCTGTTACTTTCATATCATAAAATCCAATGCATAATAATCTACCACGTCTTATTTCATATAACGTTAGGCGCCTTTCTGATGCTATTAGTAACGTACCACCTTTTGTTTTAGCTAACTGTTCGTTGGTCATTTTTTCATGCGTTGCCACAGCACCTAAACTATCGCTGATTTGCCCTGTACTCTTTTTCTGTTTTGCTTTTTTTTCTTCTGCCTCTTTACGCAGTTCTGCAGGTGTTTTTACCCTTAACTTGTCCAAAACTGTTTTAGATCTTAGTGATTGGATACCCGTAACACCACCAGCAGTGGCCATTTTATAATGCAAAACTAAACCTGTTGCTGTTGGTTTCAACGCCAATACACGCCCATACCCATGTAAATCATTCCCTTGCGGCTTTACAAAACCTGTGCCTACGAATAAAAACGTTTTCATATATTCTTCCCCTACATCATATACAGTAGAGTATTGGAGACACATCCCATACTCGTTTGATTCCAAGGCATATTCATGCAACACTTTTATCTGCTTTCCATCAATGTCGTCATCCATCTCATCGTCATCATCCTCATTATCATCTTCCTCTTCATCGATGATTTGAATAATTTTCACAAAAAACTGTTCATCCTCTGTGCTTGGCGCACCACCTAATTCATCTAAATCTTCATCTTTGACATATTGCGGTCTTTTTTCTCTAGGCTCATACGGTTCGCCTAATTCTTGTGCTGCAATCATTGCTGCTTTTTCTAAATCTTCATCAATCACTTTCAACGTAATACCAGGAACTGGTTTTGATGTTATTGCAGCATAAACATTTGGAGCGTTGTATAAATGATGTGGCAAGGGCAAAATTTCTCGTATATTTTCACCTAGAACTAATTTCTGGCCAGATAAAATATTTGTGAAAGCACCATCTGAACCAATACGGACGTCATCATTTGTACGGTTGGCCATTTCACACATAATGGCATTTCCATTGCTATGCACTAATAGTAAACCTTTATCACATTGTTCAATATTCAATGGCGTCATTGACACGATTGTTGGGTTGTAATATTTTTTCATTGGTTTATTATTATCGCCATTTTCATTTTGAGATTTTTGTTGGCGAGCGAGATACGATGATGATGGCAATGAAGCAGCATATACACAAATATGGCCTTGTTCAGTAGTTACCCAGACAGGACGATACGTATTACAATATATCATGCTATGATCAGCAACACCTGAACAATATGTAAGAATTGACTTGGATGAAACAACGCTACTTGATTCTTCAAAACGATCTTTTTTTCTATCTTTTTTCTTTCCATGATTTCTAGGAGGTCGTGTGACGATAGAATGTTTAACGCGTACAAATGCCAATGGTAAAACATCGTTGCTATCGTTTCCATCTGCATCCTCGTATATCATGCTTGGTTGTGGATGGCGTTGGTATACTAAAACATCACCTGATTCTAATACCATTGTCAAAACACATGTGCCTTCATTTTTATAATACGATTTATTCTTTATTGTATCTTCGTCGAGATCTTCCTCCTGCTCCAACGGGCCTACATATGCAATCATAACATCTACTACCGTAGAAGTATTAGATGTTCCTAAACCACCAGCATCACTAGTATTTCTCTTCTTTTTTACTATTTTTTTATCATCTTCTCCATCATCATTGTTTTTGTTGCCTTTATCCAAAAGCTTTTGTGCCATGCGAGTCAACTTGCGTCGTCTATCAACTAACAATTCAGCACCGTTAGCAGCATCGATGCTTTGAAACAACAGTTTGATACTCTCCCCAAAAGAAGATTGTTTATCTGGTAGGTTTGTAATTTCTAATGTGCCATTTTCATAGCATGCTAAGATGTATGGTTGTACCCTATCTTGTGATTTCACGGTTTTTTGTAGCTCCAAGACCTTTAATTGTCTCTCGATCGCAACTTTTTGTCCAGAATTCACATTTGAATCATCGTTATCTATATTCATTTGGCTATCGTCATCGTCATCGTCATCATCTTCGTCTCCGTATAGAATGTCATCTTCTTCATTGTTGCCCATCAAATCAAAATTGATAGCTTTACTCCTCCTAAGACCTTTCATACGATTTTTTGAAAGAAGGGGTGGGGGTGGGCGTGCAAAAGGAGGTGCCATCAAGGTATTTTTTGAATGGTCTACTATGTTTTTATCACTAAATATTCGCATGCATAATGTTTTACTATTGCTGACATTTATATCTTTTCGTTTAGTAGCGGAAATTGTATTTTTTTCAAATTTCCCTGGAATATTTTTTGGCATAAGCAAATGCATATTTTCATCACTTGTATAAATTAAAATGTGTGGATCACTTATTGTTACATGAGTAATTTCACATGGTTGCTTCTTACTAGGAGACAAATTAATTTCTGAACTTTTCATTGCTTTTCCAGGTTCATCACTACCATCCATCCAATATAAAAGGACGCGATTTCTTAATACTTGAACGGCAACGGTACCATTTAAGAGTGTTCCAGACATTATAGTATCTTCATCTAATACAAATGTGGTGGTTTTTTCAGTCAATGGCTTCATCGACCCATTTGCAAATGAAATTACTTTCGTTTGTTTACCTACAGACAATAGCAATAAATTATCGTACCCTTCATCATCGTCTTCATCGTCGTCATTGTTTTCTCCAAGTTGAACTTTTAACGCCCACGATCCTTTGCATTTACCACCTTTCAATACAAATGCCATTTGCTCAAACAATTCCATGCTTGCATGCAATGTAGTCAGCCCACTATTTGTACGATATCCTGAACTGCAAATAATTTCTTCACCACGATTCCTTAATTCATCATATGCCATATTATTTTCACGCTTTGTTTTCTCATCTATTGCAATAGACGTAATAGGCCCTAAATTAACTAGAACATCACATGGAAGGAATTGATATACTTTATTTTGCTGTTTACCACTTTTACCCGATTTTAATGCTCCTGTGCTATTGCTTTTAGCAGCATCATCATCGTCATCATCATCATTGTTATTATTATTTCCCTCTCCATATAAAAAATCATCATCATCGTCGTCGTCATCGCTATCATCATCACTATCTTCGTTCATTTCATTGTCGTTCATTGTCCCACCGGTTTTAGATTTTTTACTTGAATTGTTTGTACTATTATCATCAGTAGTTCTTGGACGTTTTCGAGATGATTGTGATAATTTGGGAGATAAAAATACGTCATTTTCCCCTTTTAAATTTGCATCTAAAATTTCTTTATACTTTAATAACAGTGAATCACCCAACCATGATCCTAAAAATAATATACCACTATTCAGATTTTTTCCATTTGCATCCCCCGTAGTGACTTCGTCTTTACTATCTTTAGTTTCTAACAATAAGCGTTCTGAAGAATTGTACGACCACGATGCAATTGAAGATGCAATATTTGCATTTGCACCAGTTCGTACTAAATTTAATTTTGTTACAGCATCCGCAATTACAATTAAATGTAATAAATATAAATCACCATTATCAGCAGTAATCAATGCACATGTATTGTCTAGAAATACGCATTGCGTTTCTGCATTCAATACTAAGCGATATCGTTTATTATTTGGTTCAATGTTGCACAACGTTTTGTCAACTGTAGTTACTGCAAAGCCATTTGTTGCTATGCCACAACGATTGTTTTGACTAAAATATATAACTGCATTGGATGATAAAATCAATGCACCGCCTAATGGTCTTGGTACAGCAAGTACATGATGCGAATCGTAAGGTAAATTTTTTATATTCCATATGCATGGACTTTGTTCGTGTTGCAAATTTAAAGACAATGCAAACAAATTACAAGTATTTGTTAGGTTTGATAATGAACCAGTCCATGTTCTTAAAACATTTTCCTGCAATAGTAGTAAAGTTGGTTCAAAATAGCCATGCAAAAACGTCATACTTTTAACAACACTGCCATTATTACTATTCGCCCTACCTTTCCCTATTTGGACAATATATGGCTTCAATACTAGTGGCGATCGGACAGTTTTTACATTGTTATAGATAATATTATTGTCATTCTTGTTGTTATTATTTGTATTATTATTATTCTCACTTCCAGTATTGATACCGCCTTTAGCTTTCGGGGAACTTTTCCTTGATGTAGTAGTAGTAGTTTTTGTTGTTGTTGATGATGATGGCGACGATGCAGGTGATTTGCCTTTTGATCTTTTTGGCGAGCGAATTCCTTGTGATGGTGCAATACCACCTTGTAAAAATGGAATGATAACAAGTTGATCATCATTTCCAAGTATAGCAATACATCGATTTAATGGGTCAACACTAGCAATGGATATGCCACTACGATCTGCACGATCGTTATTTTCTGTATATGCTAATTTTACATCAGCTCCATATCCCTCTGCATCTTCTGCTAGATGGTGTAGCGCCAATGTTCTTAAATTATGTTTGATAGGATCATATGCGACTAACGAACATTTTGAATTTGGGAATGTCAAAAATAAACCATCAAAACCATGTGGTTCGCCTATGGCATTAGCTTCTAAATCTGCAAATCTTATAGTATTAATGGTTTGAACATTTCCAAAAAGTTTAAATGAATGTCGTAA
>LT649901.1:0-11769 GCA_900128395.1 Stramenopiles sp. TOSAG23-2
ATTATAATATCCAAAAAGAAGCCACATTGCATTTAGTATTGCGTTTACGTGGTGGATGTTAATGAATATTCCGCACAAAGTTATATACATGCATGAAAAAATATTATTTGTAAAGTGTAAAAGTGAACTAAAGAAAGCATTAAAGAAACAAACGAGTGAATTACTTCTATATATATTCCAGACATATCATAAATATCTGAAGTTATACATATTAAAGTAGAAAGTGAGCACACGTGTTAAACTACTCGTAATTCCTTTGAAAAAAAGGAAACTGTTGCAAGTCAAGTGAAGTATAAAAAATTACGGTTCGTAAGATTTTCTAAAATTTTTAAAATACGTAATTTTTAATTAAAGTACTCTCTATTGATATATTCGTATATATCATAATATAAGAATAGTATCAGTACGTATCATATTTTTTATTAGTATTACTACACAGTATGCATATATTATATAATGATATATATATATATTACTCTAGGTATGTTAAATTACGCGTGCATAATTTTATGTATAAATTTTTTCACATTTCTTATTTGTATCATTACACACCATTTTACAGACATGTGGCCCAAATCTAATAATCTCCTCCTCCATATTGCTGCTATGTCGTGGCTCTTTTCCTTTTTCTGTTACTTGTATTTCTTTCCAATCATCTTTATTTAAAATGGTAACATGTTCAGAACCTTTTTCTAATTTCACTTCCACATCTTGCAATTGCTTTGCTTGTAAACATAATAAATCCATTTTTTCCTTTTCTTCTAATTTCTCCTGTTTTCTCTTCGCTCTTTCTTCTTTTGTCTCCGGGGCGCCACGTGCTAGCTTGTATACAAATAATGGAGCATGATTTTAATATTCAATTACTTGATCAAAAAAATATATTTATATTTTAAATGAAATTTTGAAACTTCGTCGAAGCTTTCTCGCTATTATATTTATAATTCCTTTACAACGCTTCTGTATTATCAATAAAATTTCTATCACCTATTCATCCAAAAAGCAAAAAAAAAAGATAATATCCCATTTAAAATGTATTATTGCTTTGCTTTCATCAATTATTTCTATGTTTATTATCATCGGGTATATGGGGGATGGGGTGGGCACGTGGACGTAATGGTGTGTCCATGCTATACAAATTATTTACATACCTCACAACCGAAACACATCCGGTTAATATAAAAAATATGAAAATTACACTTTAAAAGTTAATAATTGATTGATTGAGTATATAAGAAAATGAATATGTGTGTGAAATATTTTACGTACATCATAAATAAATCATTTATGAGCTACCAATTGCAGTAAGATAATTTATTTGAAATAAACAAGAATTTTGTATTTTGATTTACTACATTTACAGTAAATATAATTTTTTTGATCGAGTTTCAGGTTTCAGACTTGAAATTAAAATAATAATTAATATTACTGATTAAATAATAATGGCTGATAAATATAAAGTTGAGTTAAATTTACCTGGTGGTGAAGATAATAACAACAATTCTGCAACAACGTTTATTTCATCAAAAGATGCAGGGCTCATACCTCGATCGGTACGATTAGAAATTACCAGTGCGGGAAAGTTACCGGACGCTCCGTCAAAGAAATTAGTGGAGGCATGTGTATTATTAGCTGATATTTCTGGATTTACAGCATTAGGTGAAAAATTAAATACTGAACACGGTGATGCAAAAGGTGCGGAAGAATTTGCATCTCAAATGAGTGAAGCTATAAGTGCTTTAGTAAATGTAACACATAGATATGAAGGTGAATGTGTAAAAATAGCTGGAGATTGTTTAATCTGTACTTTCAGTGCAATACCAACAGACCCAGAAGATGAGGGAGATACCGCTTCTTTTGAACGCGCAAAAGAATGTGCAATTGAGATGCTAAAAGTGATAAAAGATACAAATCCTGATCTTGATTTACACGGAGGTCTTGCTGGAAGTGCAACATTACAACGGATTCACTTGAAAGAGTTACGTGGCTCTTCTCCGCGATCTAATAGTGCCAGACAGCGTATGAAAAAAATTGATGAAAGCACAATGTCGAAAGCTGAGTTTGAGCGAAGTAAACAACGATGGTTTCTAATAGCTGGAAGGCCGATTAAAATTGCTGCTGGGCTTTTGGATAAAGCAAAAGCAGGTGTTGTAAAGGTTTATGGTGGACTCAGTTTAACGAGAGAAACTAATTATTCTGATATCATTGACGAAGAAGAAGATCAAAGCCAGCTACAAAAACGAATGTCTAAACGTGGTAGTATGATTGATACTTACACGGCTGAACTTTCTATTTGTCCTGAAATTGCATCCTCCTATATCCCTCCGATTGTAAGAGCAAAAGGAGGCAGTACACAATTTGCCAATGAAAGACGTAGGGTGGTCACGGTTTTTTTATCCTTGCCTGGTTTGGCAAAAGAATCTACAACTTCAGATGGCGTCAATGAAGCAAATCTCAATGATGTTTATTCTGCTTTACGTTCTGTTTTATCAAAATTTGAAGGTGAAATGCGTGATTTTTTGTTTGAAGATAAAGGGTGTACCATGATTGCTTGTTTTGGCATTACCCGAATCACTGAAGTTGATGCATTACGTGGTGTATTATTTGCGTTAGAAGCTTCATCTGCTTGTTCCTCCCTTAGTAATCCTTGTAAAGTTGGTATTTCGATGGGTCAATGTTTTACTGGTATATGTGGCCATCCATCTCGCAACGATTTTGTTGTTATGGGCGCAGAAACGAATATGGCTGCTCGCTTAATGGGTAAAGCTGAAATTGGTAAAATATTAGTCAGCGAACGTATCTATAATGCAACGCTAAACTACATTGGGTATGATATGTCGAATCCAATGGAAGTAAAAGGTAAAGATGGTACATTTCGTGCATTAAGCCCTTTTGGCAGGAAAGCTGGTGCCGTACGTCATAAAAATGAAGATGAACTCGATAAAGCTATATTTGTAGGGAGAGAAAAAGAAATGACTGTTTTGCGTGCTGGCTTAAAGGCATTACTGGAAAATCAAAAAGGCGGTGCATATATATTGGAAGGTTTAGCCGGTATGGGTAAAAGTGCCATCGTATGGCAATTGCAACGTGAAGCTATTGATGATAATGTACGTTTTCTAATGGGTACAGGATCAGCTATTGAAAAACAAACACCATATTTTGCATTTGGCCAAATTTTAACTGCGGCAGCAAATTTATCGAGTCGCCCATCATATGGTGAAGTGTTGGCATT
Organism: Stramenopiles sp. TOSAG23-2; assembly: GCA_900128395.1. Classification (NCBI taxonomy): domain Eukaryota; species Stramenopiles sp. TOSAG23-2. The sequence continues at coordinate 3,230 of LT649901.1, forward strand.
GAAACATACATATCAACTGGATGAAGATGATGTAAATGCACTAGGTATTATATTACCTTCGTTAGCAAAGCGAGATGAACAAGGCAATCAAATAGAGCAAGGGCGTCTGGAAGGAAGAGCAGCGCAAGTATGCTTGAAAATTTTCAATACAATGGAAAAATCAATATTTATATTTGAAGATGCTCATTGGATTGATTCGCAATCATGGGTTATGTTGCAAATGGTGTTACCTCAGTTGGCTACAGGGGCAATTGTTATGATTGTTACAAGACCTCCAGATATGGCATCACAAATGAAAGGCGGAGGACATGCTGGAACTGAAGGATTTGTAGCTTCTGACGAAACAACAGAAAATGAATGGCTCGAAGACAATGATCGCGTAAAATTTGGGCGTATTTTAGCTGGTTTAAAGTCACAAGCAAATATTGAGCTAATGTCATTGGGGGTGATGGGCATAGAAGGAATGCGAGAATTGATAGCAAGAACTTTGGAAGTGCCAATAAAGAGTGTAAGCGATGATTTTGTCAATTTGATGAACCAGAAAGCTGGAGGTATTCCTATGTATTTAACTTCAATGACTGCATGGTTGAAAGAAAAACAGATGGTTAGTACATTGGAAGATGGTACTATTCACTTTCAAGGAGAATTACAAGACATCAAATTTCCAAGCTCTATCATGGATACTGTATTAGAAAGAATTGACAGTTTGGATGAGGCTGCAAAAACATTGGTCAAAATATGTGCATGCTTTGGTTTTGAGTTTGGTGCGATTTATCTTGAAAAAGTTGCGCCTAAATTTTTAGATATTGAATCTGCAGATGATCCAATATATCAAAATGCTTTGTTGACGTTGGCTGCAAGAGGGTTGGTAGCACCAGTGACAGGTGAATCTGTGCTAAAACTTTTAAAATTTAGTCATCAAATAATTACTGAGAGTGCATATAATCTAATGCTAGATTCTCAACGACGACAAGTGCACAAGTTAATAGCAATGGAATATGAAAATAGTACCGGTAAATTTGAAATGGAAGTCTTGGCTCATCACTGGCTACGGAGTGGTGATACAGAACGTGGTTGTAAAATGTTGGAAGCTGCTGCGGCCAAAGCCATGGAAATTGAGGCCCTAAAAGAAGCTGTGAACCAGTTATCTTTAGCTATAAATCATGGTAAAACCCATCCAAATAAAGCACTTTGGATTGCAATGATTGGCTTAGCTCGCTATTCTTTTGGTGAATTAGATGAGTCTGTTGAATTGGCTTATCGAGCTCTTGAAGTGCTTGGCGAACCTGATTTTATGCCTCAGACTCGCTCAGCAACAACCATAGAGATGATGGTTCGCGAATATGCGACATTAGATGACTTACCACCACAAAATAATAGTGACGTCGATTCTATGGCACGTGCAAAAATGTTAATATGTTTATTATTTGGAATAGGTGTGACCTCAATTAATGGTCCTTTTCGTAAGATTGCGACTACCAAATATAATATAAAACCAGCTGACATTAAATCACTTGGGCAATGGTATCAACAAAAATGTTTATTTATGGCATATGAGCAAGGAGATGTAAATAATTGGGCCAGAATGCACAACTTTTTGCACAGGACAGGATGGTATGAAGCGGATCAAGTACGACAATGCTATAGACGCGTCCAAGCTTTGATTCTGAACAATGCTGTAAAACCGAATATTCGTGCAGAAAGTGTCCAATACTTGTTTCATTGGTATACACCTCATGCACCAGAATTCGTTAAACAAGGTCCAAAACAGTGTACAGATATTTTGGAGCTAGTGAAAGGAAATTTAAAGTATGCTATAAATGAAGCGGGAGTTCGTTGGGGCCTTGTATTTTGTTTACATGCACTAGGAGATCACAAAATGGCGCAACATTATCTAGATACAATGCCAAAAATTCAACTCGACACAGAAGCTCTTGAAGATACAAAAGCAAGTATATATATGTATATAAAATTGGCAGAATTGGGACATTATTCATATTTGGGTGATCTCGACAAAACTAAGGAGACTATGAACAGATTAATGGCAATGGGGAAGAAGTTTCCAAATACCAAGAAACCATATCCAAATAAACGATATATGATTGCTTGGAACCTTATATCTGTAACTGTTCTCGAAGCTGCGGTTGGAAATTTTGATGCAGTTGAACAGGATATTATGCCACTGGTTTCTATGTTGCCCCGATTATTACCGCCGTATAGAACTCACATTATAACTTCTATAGCATGGGTATTCGCAGCATTAGAGCTTCTGGCTTATAAAAAAGGAAAAGGAGATGATGTTTCTTTATTAGCAGCTACTTTAAATAAGTCTCGTGGCATAATTGAAAATTATGGATCTACTTTTCCAGGAATGTACAGATGTGCAGGACAAGCGATGGTAGCCCAAATAAGTTTATTACTCGAAGATAGACCTTATGCGCCTGAATTAAAACGAATGGAGGATGCACTTGCTTATGCAATAGAACTAGGTTGCGTGATTTTAGATGTGAACATTTTAAAGCATTTTGTAGGTACATGGAAATGTGATTTAGCAATGCTCGAAGAAGCGGAAGAGGGATATAAGCAAATAGGCTTTGAAATGCTCTTGCCAATTTTAAAGAGAAGTATGGAAAAAATCAAAGGTGACGGTATGAGCCCAGTTGATTTGACATTTGTTCCAGACAATATTAGTGATAGTGATAATAACTCAGATCCTTTGATGGCAATTGAGAAAAAAATTCTGGATGCTAAAGCTAAAGTAAAAGCAACGAGGGATGACGTAGACTTGGTGAAGGTTGCCCGTGCAGAACTGAAAGCTCTTATGAAAGAAAAAAAGGCATTAATAGCTAAACTGGAAGCGGAGAAGGAGAATGTAGATATCGATGCAAAGGTGGAAGAAGTACAGGGGCTTATAGATGCAGCGAATGATCGTGCGATGGCAGCAATGGAAGAAGATGATGAAGAGGCAGAAGAAGCGGCATATGAAGAGGTAGATAAACTTATGGCAGAATTGGAAAAGTTGAAAGCGATGATGTCTGGTCCAAAGAAAAAACTAGTTGAAGCGCAACAGACAGATAAATCGGTAAATTAAAGAACAAATAATATTTTTTAAAAATTAATATATAATACACGAACCATCTCGTATAATTTTTAAATAAATTCTCTCTTATATTTATATAAGACTTTCGTATTAATAAAAATTGTACGAAGCGTAATCTTTCCTCTCCTCTCTAATTCCATCTCACTCTTTTAAAATTACGAAGGTACATTATATGACTCTTCGTGTAAATATTTCCAATAATCAACACACCCCTTCTAACGCAACTGATTAAATTCCGCTTGAACCAACTGTAAGATACTTCTTGCTTTCATCACTTGTCCATCGCATAATGTCACAAATGCTTTTGTAGATTGAAATAAAAAAATACTTGTTGGTTGGTTGGATTTCCAGTATGTATCACTTGTAAAGTTATGTGGTGTGTGTTGAAACCCATACAAGTATGTATGTTGCTCGTTAACAATCACTTTACTGCGTTGAAATCTCATTAACGCTGATAATTCTTTTACTATTGCATTTGAGTGGCCATTTTTTCCAGATCTCCGAGTTTCAAAATCAGGGCAAAAAAGTGCAAATGACAAAATGTCACCCACTTCTTCAGCCATTTGTAGCAACTGTCGAAATTTCACCAACGTATTTTTCACGCTCTCAATATCAAATGGCGGGTTACATTCCCAGCTTCCAGTTAATCTATTATTACTTGGAGAGAAAAAACTACCAAGGGAGCCAAAACAAGCATCTGTATCATAAAATGCAGAGAAAAATTTATCTAGTCGGTGATTTAATGGTGAAGCAAAACATTCACCTTCAACTTTCAAATATTTCTGCAAGACATCAAATACTTGATCAGGAAGCGCGCCTTGAGAACCACTATTTCGCTTCCACAAGGTATCATACCTTTGGAGCATTGAATAGATCCTTCTATCGAGAATATTAGTCTGCATTTTAACTTTGTCAGTATTGGCATATACATACGTTTTGCCATCGTATTTAATCTTTGCTTTACTATGTGCAACTTTTAAATCCTCATAGTAATTGCGAAAAATGTGTAATGACTCTTTACTTCTATATGTTAATCTCATTGCCTCTCGTCCTGGTCTATTTCGATTATCTCTACTCGTATATTTATCAACTCTAATATTGTACATTTCATGATTGTTATCCAAGACGTTACATATTTGCTTCCGGTAATTGTCCATGATATGCATAACACCATTATACAATTTTTCCGCAAAAGCATTGGAAAATTCCCAGCCAAGTCCTATTCGCAATCTATGTACAAAATGTGTTTTGTTCACATCCAATCGCTTAGGCAACAACGAGTCAACGCCAAATCTGACGCTTTGCTGTACGTCACCTCCCATTATCCTCCACCCTTCTGCCCCATTTTGATATTGGCTGCCATTCTCATTTACCAAAGTACCTTCCCTACTACAATCGAAAATCCAGTTCGATAAAATAAGGCTGGATATATTTGGAATTTTACTTTTCTTACCAGGGTATTCTGTAAGCATAATCGATTGAATTTTTTCAACCACTTTATTTATACAATCATGTCGTAATATCTCCACTTCTGGATAAACGTGGACATATGATAAAACTTTATGGGTTCTAAATTTAATTGGTGGCGGTGTCCTAGAATTCAAAGTTAATTTTCCACGATTCCAATTGTACGTAAATGTATGTTTATCTAACCACCTGCCAAACCAGCTTCTACGATTTTTATCGCCTATTAATGTATCGTCACTTTTTTCTCTACGAAATTTATCATTGGATATAATCACTGGAAGTCCCCTCTTATCTTTTTCAATTTCCAAAGCCCTTACGATTAAAAAGAGGTCATCCCCTTTCGTTCCTTCGTCAATAGCACAAACTGTAAATAATTCGGCATATTCTTGCGCAAGTTGCCTGTATGAGGGGTCTTGTTCAAATAATATCATCAATTTTTTCGGCAATATGAATTCAATATTACTTTCGTGATACCCAGCCTCAAGCAACGAACGTATCGCAAAACGAATTGATTTACCAATATCAGCATGTTTGTCCATTCTATTGTTGTAAAGCGCATCTTTCGTTGGTGCATCCTCATGAAACACAACATTTTGTGTATCAATAATAAGATATGGATTTTCTGTTATTTCGTTAATTTCTGCTTGTCCTCGGTTCATTAAAACATCTACATGACTTTCTAATAATGATTTAGGGTTTTCATATTGACGTACTTCGCGCTCTCTATCATTTTCATTGATTTGAAAAGACGGATCTATTTTCAATTTCCTGAATAGATTGTTCACCATATCAATGTCTAAAACTGGTCGATCCTTGTTTGTCACATTATCAAAATATCTTTCAGTCATTTCCATACGGCTAAATATTGTCTTATCGTATATAACTTTAAGTTGTGCAGGAAACGGTGTAGATTTTTTACCGCAAAGAAATGCTTTCGGATTGATAAACTTGCCTGGGCGTCCGTTTGCAAAAAATGGTCCAAATATTTCTTTTGAATGAATATTGCCTAGAAACAATGGTGTTGCATCTGTAATATATTCCCGCATTTTATCAAGCGCGGACATGGGTGAGCCAAACAGACCATTTGTAATATCATCATCATTCACTCTTTCATATAAGCATTCTCTAATAGTTGCTGGAGCACATAAAAACATGAAGCCACACTCAGCAGATTTTTTCATAAGCTGTAATCGTTCTTGAATTTCTGTTAAAGGCTTTCCATTTTCATTATTAGTATTGTTGCTGATAAGTGTTTTCTTTGCTTTTGATTTTTTCTCTTGGCTCAATGGTACACCATCAAGTGTTAATTCAACCATACCATTATTTCGTCTTTGTGATTTTCCCGAATTAATTGGTGAAGGTGTCAACTGGAGTTTTTTCTTAGTCATATTTTTATCCGGAAGACGACTTCCCAATTTAGGTGACATCATTAAAATCTCTTCTTCGCTATCTTCGTCTGAACTGTCAATTATACGACTAGTATTGGGCTTACCTCTACTTAATAATGATGGGTATCCATCATTAGAAGTAACACGATATGCTTTTACAGGCGCAATCTCGTCATCTGAACTATCCACCATACCGCTACTGGTAGTACCAGTACTTAATGATGGATATCCATCATTAGATGTAACACGATGCGGTTTTCCAGGAGCAGTCTGTTTTGATAATAACATATTATTTGAAAAACCTGGTGGGGGTTCCTTTATCCTTGAAGGTATCGTTTGTTTCAATAATGAATTATTAGGACCTAGTAGTACCGGTGCATCTTGATGATTCGGATCTATGTCTGTATCATTACTATATTTGTTAGATTCAAAAAGATTTATTAAGTTTCCGCCATTTGGTCTCCAGGTTTCCTTTAATAACGTTTGTTTTGCAACACTTTGTTGTTTTTTTGTTGCTTTATTTGGGGCAGATGTAGTCAAAGCTAACAATGAATCTCTAGTACTGGTACCATTGGTACTACTACTACTACTGCTACTACCACTACTACTTCTTCTTCTTCTCAGCGATAGTTTTTCTTTCATTTTTCCACTTTTAGTAAGTTTTTTATTATTTTTTTTGTTTAAAGCTACTTGTCTATCTCCGTCATTTTTCTTATCCATGAAATTATCATCAAATTCTTGAAATAACTTGACTTTACCATCCTTTTTTTGATTTCGGATGATTAATTTCTTTCGATCTATACCATTACCACTTGCAATTAAATTTGCAAGTTTACTAACATCAGTTTTTTTCATATTTTCTTTAATTCGCATTTCATTCATTTTCGTTCTAGAATTATAATTGATCTTAAACCTTTCTTCTTCATCCTGGTTGTTGTCCATAATCGTTGCATATCGTAAAAGTTCAGATGCTGTAAAATTTCCTACACCATATAACTTTTTCACATAATTAAGTGTTGCTTTTCGTGCCTTTACCCGTTGTGTGTCATTATCTGCAGCTAAGTTGACATTTATACCATTCCATCCAAGAATATCAAGTATTTGTTTAAACCGTGTATCATATTTTAATAAATTATTTGAAATACCATTAAGATGACTTGTCATTGTTGTTGAATCAGCAGAACTTAATATACTTAAAAGTCGTTCACTATATTCAAGTCTTTTTCCTAAATATTTTTTTGCATTCCAATCATTAAATGCATTTATTGCAATTTTTGCTGAAAGCATATCACTATCGTTGCTTATGGTAACATGTAACAATGGCGATGTATTGTCATTCCATCCTAAATAATCAAATGTAAACTGTTCCAATACAAACCTTGGAGTAACCAAGTTATTATTGGCGTTTGTTTCTTCATATTTCAAGTAAAATGAGGCTTTGCTATTTGATTGTTCTAAACATGATTTAACATATGCATGTACTATTTTAAGTGTATTTTCATTTCTTTGTAATTTAAATCGTAGAATCCGTTTACATACACGGTCGAAATTATAATGTAACGAATGAAAATTTAATTCAATGACAATCTCACCAGTATTTGACTTTGGATTTGGTTTATAAAGTGGAAAAACTTCAAGCATTCCTATACCATTAATATATCTATTCAAACTTGCAACATCTACACCTGCATATGATATCATATTACGCACTTCCTTTGCCGTTAATGCTTGGTTCTTACCGCGTGGAGGGCGACCACTAATTGTGTTGGTTTTATAAACCTGTTTCACAAAAACCTGTGATGGAAATTTTCTCACCCACTCGACTTGCCTACAAATGTCTCTACCACAAAAACTAGTAGCTACAAATATACCATGTACAAACCGCTTCCGTTGTATGTTATAAAAAAACAAACATGTCTTTCTTGGAATTATATTTTTTTGCATGGCCGACAGATCAGAATATCCGGAACCAAACACAGAATAATCTATACAATCTTTTTCTGTTTTATTATTACAATGAAATACGTATCCGTTTGTAAATGGAAATACGTTGTCATGTTGTTGTTTCCTTGAATGTTGTTTTAGTTTTATTGATTTAAATTGTCGTTTTTTATCACTTGCCAAACTAGCCATTTTATGGATTTATTTATATGTTTGCACTATTATTACTAGCTTATACTTTATTTATTTACACTCGTTTTTCTTTTTTTTTCAATTCAAATTGTACTAATCGTTATGATTGTTCTACGTTTATTTTCTTGTAGATGTTGTTTCTCCTTACATATCATATCTTGTATATTTTATATTAATCATGATTCATCTTGATAATATTATTTATATGTACTTATTATTGGATTGTTGGATTATTGCCAACAGGATTGCTCGCTGCCTCATGTTAATGTTGCTTATCATTAATTTGCCTTTCGCACTTCTTTATTCTGCTTTCTGGATGATGAACGATGTGGTAGTTTTTCCTTCAGATTTCCAGAATAAAACTAAATATCATTACAACTCGCATATTTTGCATCAAATTTCATCATTTTCAACATTTTCAACCTAAATTCTTCAATTTCATTGTTATGATG